>JAQZBX010104458.1:0-10950 GCA_029593785.1 Cabassous unicinctus | reverse complement strand
AGGAAAGAGGACCCCTATCTCACACCTTATACAAAAATTAACTCAAAATGGACCAAAAATCTAAATATAAAAGCAAGAACCATAAAGCTTCTAGAAGAAAATGTAGGAAAATATCTTCAAGACCTAGTGGTAGGTGGTAGGTTCTTAAAGAAGATAAGAGGAGGACTGAGATGGACTACTGATATTTAATGTATGTAGAAGTTTTAATTAACTTTACTGTAAAAATGTGAAAATGTACATTTGATGGTAACACATTATAGTGAGTAACAGCTGGTTTATAAATGGGGATGTGGCTGAAAATGGTATTTAGGGATGTAAATACCAATTGACAGAAAGCTAGAGAATAATCTAGGGACTGGATAGCACAGTAAACCCAGAGGTGGATGAGAATTGTGGTTGATGGTACAGATGCAAGCGTGTCCTTTGTGAGCTAGAGCAGGTGTACATCACTATTGCAGCGTGGTGGGAATGTGGAGAGGCATGGAAAAAATACAACTGGAGTGACCTATGGACTGTGGTTAACAGTAATAATTAATATTCATGCATCTATGCCCAAGATACACTGTGTTGATAATAGGGGAGTATGGAAAAAGTGTGCCAAATGTACTCTGTGGACCTGGTAATAATCTGATATTAGCTCATAATCTGTAACAAATGTTTCACCATGGTGTGGTGTGTTGATAAAAGGGTGTTGTTTGGGAATTCTGCACATGTGCATGATTGTTTTGTAAGTTTACAATTTCTGTCATAAAAATATATTTAAAAAATAATAATAGGGTGGATTGGGGGAAAAATACACTAAATGTAAGATAAGGACTATAGTTAGTAGTAAGATTTTGACAATACTCTTTCATAATTTGTAACAAATGTCTCACAACAATGCAAGGTGTTGGTGGTAGGTAGATGTATGGGACCCCTGTATGATGTTACACGTTTGCTCTGTAAGTTCACAATTTTTACTATACACTTATTGTTTATGTATGTTCATGTAAAAATGATATAAAAAATAATAATAATAATAGGGTGGGTTGGGGGAAAAATACTTTGGTTAGTAGTAATATTTTGAGGATGCTCTTTAATCATTAGTTAAAAATGTTTCACAACAATGCAAGGTATTGGTGGTATGGTGAGGTATGAGAGCCCTGTATGATGTTATGTATGATTATTTTGTAAGTTCACAACTATTATTGTACACTTACTGTTTATGTATGTTTATGTATGAGTGATATACTTGAATAAAAAAAAAATTGATGTAAAGCAAAATGTGTCATCTTTGCTGAAAACTGTACAGTTTACCCACCTTATTATCCAGTTTCCTTGCTTCCATTTCAAACAAGACCACTCTGTTGTCCTTTATTTCTTCAGCTGAAATCTATGTGTAGACAAGGTAAGTGAAAGAAAATATGTTTTAGGGATTCTGATATACTTATGAAGTACTTACTGATTTATTTAATTTAATAGTACTGATTTATTTACTAGTATATAAAGTCTATCCTAATATAAATGAATTCTACAATGTTTAAAGAAAATGGTACCATTAAGAAAACATATTTTTATTAGAGCAGTTGCATATTTATAAAAACACGATGCAGATAGTACAGAGTTCCCATATATACTCCCCTCACATACAGTATTTTCCCTATTATTAACATTGTGCTTTAGTATGGTACCCTTGTTAGAATTCATGAAACGGTATTATTACAATTATGCTATCTACTTTAGTTGTTACATAATGTGTTGTACAGTTCTACAGGATTTTGTGCTTGTGTGTGTGGTAACTTATATATAGACTAAAATTTCCCTTTTTAGTCCTTTTCAAATATACAATTCAGTGTTGTTAATTATATACACAAAGTTGTACCTCCATCCCCATCATCCATTGCCAAAACTTTTCCATTATCCCAAAAAGAAACTCCATACCAATGAAACTCCCCATTCTCCTGCACCCATTCAACCCCTGGTAACCTGTATCGTAGTTTTTGACTTTATGAATATATATATTCTTCTTATTTCATGTAAATATTTGATGTTTTGTTTCTGGCTTATTTCACTCAACATGTCTTCAAGGTTCATCCATATTGTAGCATGCTATCATTATTTTTTTTATAGGGAAATATTTTCCCAAAATATACCAAATTTGCATTATGCAAACTCCTTTTTCTTTAAAAGTGAAACTATTATCTTAGTATCATACATAGCAAATAGAATGTTGAACAACCCAGTATGATTTAAGAAAATATAGGATATTACAGAGGTTTTTCAAGGGGAAAAAATAAAGGCTCAAAATCAAATTCCTCAGGTAGTATTCTACAAAGATACAAGCCAAGCAGTACTCACATCAGGCCTGATGGGACAGTGTTCAATATGGAAAACACAAAGTGACTGACCAGCTACAGGGGTGTAGGTCTTGCATTATCATTTACTTTGGACAAGAGCACATAGAAATCTAGCCGGACTGGCTATCAGATTCTGGGAAATGGATCCTCACTCTTTGGCTGTGGACCACTAAAGTATAGGATTAGGGAGCAACAGTCTCTTCTCTGGTGTGATCCAGGGCAGACACACAAGCCTTGAAGATTCAACCATGTAACTTGGCAAGCAAGTAGCAAGATTCACCTTGTCAGCATCAGCCCTGCCCTGGCATAATATGTGAAACAATTTGGGGGGCTGAATTCCAAGCCTAGTTGTTGACCAGTAAACTTGGGCTATACCTAGTTTCCATTGAATCTGAAGGTAATGAACTCTTTATCTGGGAGGCCAGCTTGTAGTCAATCAGTCTTAGGCAAGTTAATTCTTAATACTCAGTCCACCTCCAAAAGATGTCCTCTAAACATAAGGCATGTCCCACTATGTTAGCAACTTCCACTCTTTCAATCTATAGAGGCAGTGAAGCTCTTTGGGTTTCTATGAGAAACCCTAAATGATGGTTCTTATTAGCAGGTGACTAATCCTAATGTGCAGATCCCATTCACCCAAGGCAGAAATGGTACTGTCGTGTAAGAATAGCTTGGGAAGAGTTCACTGACAAGTCCAGAAAGTGTAACAGGGCTGGCATTCATGGCTGTAGCTTGAAAGTCAAGCAAAGGTTAATTAAGGCTTGTAACACTGCTCCCAAGCCCAAATTCCTTTTTAAATGTCATTGGTCAAATTGGATTTTCCCCATTCCCAGTGAAAAATCAAAACACTGAACAAAGACTTCTCCCAAGAACTTTGCAAGTATTGAAATAATAAGAAGTGCATCTTTCTGAAAATGGTGAGCTCAGATTGTAGTGTAACTGATTTCAGTATAATTTCTAAAATAGTCATGATTTGTTAATCCCTTTAATTTCCTATGAGAAAGGAAAAATTTAATTTATGTTAAGTTTGGAAGCTTTACACCTTGTGTAAAAAGGGGTATCCTGGGACATTTGGTCTATGCCTGGTCTCCTAAACTGCTTGAGGATGAGAGCCTTATCAAAGCAGATACTTCATAAAAATTGATTGATTTTTTTAAAAAAATCAAAGAACTGAAAGATTGAAGATCCTCTGCACAGGACTGCTATCTTAATACTAGCCAAAGCTCTCCAAACATTGAGAAGTGTGAATAAATCATATCTTGAAGCCTCTTTAAAATTGAAATATCACATCAGTGTTTTTCATCCAACATAGCTGAAATACTTATTCTACTTAAAAACACATTCCAGGCAGTCACAGCCCCAAGAGCAATAGAGAGAACGACTAATAATATTCTTTGCTCCTTGAAAGTCAACACCCCAACAGACTGAACATTCTTATGCCTTAGGAGTCTAAAATAGAACAAAACAGATGCTCAACGAAAAGTGTTTGTTAATTGTAATAACTCTCAAATGTGGACCTTCTGGGGAGCCAGCCTTCCATTCTCAGACACACCACTGCTCCAGGCAGTGTTATATGGACAGAAACTCTAGAAGAAAAACATTTAAAAGCTTGGCATTATTTTCAATCTAAAATAGGATAAAGCATCTATTCATTTGTCTATGGCCAGTAATCAGCAATGGAAAATCCCTGAGCAGGGAGATGGGCAGCAGAGTGTAAGCATGGAAAAGATAGTTGAAAGTTTAGCAGAATCAATGGCTATGTCATAATATAATATCCTTCTGGAATAAAAACCACTATAGAAAGTTTCTGTCATGTTGACGGGACTGTCTGCTAGATAGGGAACCATTCTGATCCATTCAGATTATTAAGCAGTTTTTCTCTAATTTGGGGATTTAAGCTTCCACGGTGAGGAGGAAAGCATCACCAAGGTACACTTGACCTCTATATGCAACTTAAAAAGTGGCAAGAAAAGTTTTCTCCTTCTGATGTCTTTGGCACAACACATATCCCATTTGTGATCACTATTAAGGAAGGTAGAGGGAATGCAGTATTTGGGGTCAAATGCTAACACACAGTTGTGGAATAGTTGTCTGATATGCACAGTTTCAGCATGTCCTATTATTCTTACCGTAATGCTCCCTTTCCCTGCAGGTCTGCCATTTTTAAGCACCAGTGGTCGAGTTAGCTTCTTACTGGAAACAATCTGTTAAAATTAGAAAATGATACAAAGGGCTATTTCACTTCAACATATGAATTTTTAAACTGAATGGTTTCCAAAAAAGGTTGACTATAAAGTTCAGTTAAAGTCATTAAAAATGGAAACATGAAGACCATTCCTTAAAGATTTAGATATTATAAAAACACTTAAAATGAATCAACACATTAAAAACCCATTGGAAGAGATTTCCAAGGAGCCTACACTGGCAGCTATAATCTCCACACCCACTAGTTTCTTTACCAAATACTTCAAAGTTTAACTTCTTCCTCATAATGGAAAAAGAGGGCCAGATTCTCATACATACACAAATCACTAAGCTGAAACCCCTGTAGGTAAACAGTGTCTCAGAACACTCAATAAACGGGATCAGTCAATTGTTTTAACTGATACACACTTTCAGTATTCAATACTCACAAAATATCATTTTGACTAAAATAATACAACAGGCCTATCTACTTTCAAACAGATGTATGTCTCAACTCAACAGAATTGGTTCTTTTTGCTACACTGATATTTAAAAAACAAAACAAAAAAAAAACCTCCAATAATTTTGTCTTTGATAGAATTTATCAAAATTTTAGAAAACCAGCCAGTTTCATATTGCCCTTGAGACTTAAAAAAAAATCATGATCTCCAAACACTTCAACCCTGAAAAAATAAACTCATAAAAGACAAATCTTAGAAACAATGCATTTCTCCCATTGAAAAAACATGACTCCTCCCTTCCACAAGCCTTCCCCAACCTATACAAATGATCATGATCACTCCTTCTAAGTCAGACTCTGAGCTAGGGGCAAACTAGTGAACCAACAGATACACTCCTCTGCTGCCCAAGCTTGTCATATACTGGGAAGACAGATAATTAAGCAACTACAATAAAGTATAATGAGTATTAAGACAGAAGCAGTATAGAGTGTCCAATGAGCACAGGGAGGCACTTCAAACAAGTCTTAGAGGGTCAGAGAAGGATTACCAGGGAAAGTAAGGTTTAAACTGATATGCTTAAAGGTTGAAGAGAAGCAAGCCAGCTAAGGAGGAGAGGGGAAAATCAGGGTCAAGACATACAAATCATGGGGAGCAGGTGTTGCTCAAGTGGTTGAGTACCTGCTTCCCATGTATGAGGTCCCAGGTTCAATCCCTGGTACCTCCTAAAAACAAACAAACAAACAAACAAATGAAAAAATCAACTCTCATTAGGGAGTGGATGTAGCTTAGTGGTTGAGCCCTGCTTCCCAAGTATGAGTCCTGGGTTCAATCCCTGGTACCTCCTAAAAAAAAAAGACATTCAAGTCATGCTAATTAGAACCTCAGAGATGTTGCTATTAATCTGATAACATTTATAACTTGAATATAACAAAATTGGACTGAACTATATAAATAGCACACAAAGTAGGTAGAGCAACAGTACTATTTATTCAGACATCTAAGGAGACAACCCAACTCAGAAAGAATTAACAGACTTTGCCTGAAACACACATTCCCTACCCTTATGGAAAATAAGACAAATTCTATAATGTTCAAGTCAACTATACTAATGCATGAACTCGGTCTTTAAAGGGATTACGTAATCTTCAATTTTAAACATTAAACTAATGAACACTTAGCAACAACATTCAATTCTGTGGTTAAAAATTTAGACCAAACAGAGTATAGTAGCTATTTATACTCACTTGTCCCAGGGTACATTCAAATTCTCCTAAGAAGTCATCATCGCTCAGTTCAACAGTTTTGTTGTCGATGTCATAAATCCCAAATTTCAATTTCTGAACTACTTCAAAGTAGTAATCAATAATAAATGTCTTGGAAAATTTGGGACTCAAGCAATTCTTAATCCTTTCTGTGCGCTCAACCTATACCCACCCCCCAAAACAAAAACAGTGTCTTGAGATGAAAGGTGTACTTGGATTTTTAACATCTTTATGCACTAAACACAATTAAATATAGGCATGACAACTAAAGGAAGTTTCTACATGTGTATGAAAAATTCCACAATCAAGGGCAAACTTGCTCCCAAAGCTGCATTAACAGCATTTACAGATGAGCTGGTTTTATTATTTTTAAATTTTTAAATAAATTCTTTACATTGTCAAAAAGGCAATACAGATTACTTCTCAAAGTATTTAACATTACCTCATACCAGTGTTGACCACTCGTATTCAAAAATAACACACACAAAGGGTCCGACTTTGACCCTACATCTTTATCCAAAAGATTGTCACAGGAAATATTCAGTTCCACCTTCGTCACGCACTGGGCAGCCATCTCTTGAGCTGTGAGAAAAGAAAATGAAATGAAAAGGCCAATGAAATGGTGCCTTCTATTTAGAAGCACACTCATTCTTAATGGAAATAGCTGGACTCTTAACCCACGATTCCTAAGACAAACTGTCAGAAAAGGATCACAGAATGAAGTTGCAGGAATGAGACTGTTAAGTATGTGCCTCCAGGGTGTCTATTATCCCATCCAAGTGATACTGCTTCAGCAAGATTCTCTTGTTGGGATAAAACTCATTAACTCTACGAGAATAAAATGCAGCTTTTAAGATGGCAAAAAAGACATACTAATCTTCTTTTCACCTTACTATAAATTTTAATATTCAGAAAAGGTCCAGGCATCATACAGATCCTGCACTTAAAGGTAGGTATAGTATACTGCTACAAAACAAAACAGATTAAACTATAACCTTACTTTTATTTTTATTTGTTTATTTAACAAGATAGTGAGATATGTTCTGTTATCAAAGAATTTTGGCTGAGACCAAGATCCGGGGGGAGGGGAAGTACCCCAAAAACCTCCCACATTTTACAAAAGTGGTTCTCAGTCTTGGCTGCTCATTGTAATCACCTGGGTAATTTTACAAGCTACTGACGTTGGGATCCCATATCACTTAGGGTGCAACCTGGGTACTGGCAACCCAGATAATTCTAACTAATGTGTAGGCAAGGTTGAGGGACCACCATTCTACATAAAGCATCCAGCAAATAGGTGTGTGCCATCTTCCCTCATGACTTGCTAGAAAACACCAGAATTTGCCTAATTGCCACTGCCTCCCTCTCCTCCAACTTCCAGTCAATACATGAAGAGGGTTGGTGCAAAGGCAGAAGACTTGAGTAGGGATGCAGTGTTGAGAATGTGCTGCATTTCCTCCTAGAACCCCAGAAAAGAAAGTGACTGCAGATGTTACCAAGAAAGGCAAAAAATAATGGGTTGCCTAGCTGAAACTCCACTCAGCAAGCTGTCGAGATGAAGTGTATGATGATGGTGGTAGGGCAGGTTCTAGAAGTGGGAAGGTACCTCCTCCCCAAAGCTGCTGGCAAACATCCTTAGACTGTGGAGCATTTAATGTTCTTTGCCCTCCACTATGAGATGTAGCTGAAATTCTGGGACAAGAGGAACAAATTTACTCATCATCCAGGGTCTGATCCTCTCTTATCTATTCCATATTCATATTTTTCATTATTCCATTACATGATGATTTCCCTGATTATCCCAATCCATATCAATCGCTCCTTTCAATTCCCGTTACATTAAGAGTAACACATTATTAAAATACAGCAACAAGGTCAAATTTGGAGTTGCATAACTGGGTTGAATCCTGCCTCCAGTGTTAGCTGTGTGACCTCATATAAGTTCCTTAGCCTAGATTTCCTCATCAGTAAAAATGGATATTCTATGAGGAAACTTATAAATCTGGTATGTGCCATGTGCCTGATATCTTGCTTCTCATATCTAACACAGAATCTATAGAGTAAATGTTAGTTGCATAATTTTTTTCTTTCATATCAGGTAGTTTAGACCATTGTAATCATCAGTACTCAAGATAATGCAGTACCCTGTGGATGGACTTAAAATCAGAATGGACAGAAAAATCAGGTTTTGTCTCATCTACCGCAGATGAGTGGCTGATGCACATTGTACTTAAGCTCATGGGAAGAGTGTCAAGACCAGGCCAGCAGGTTGAGTGTGCATTCCCAGAGAATGTAACTGTGATTCCATGTGAAGTTAACCACTCTGGGAACTTGGAAAGGGTATGCGGACAATCACTAATATGTAGTCTGTCCCAAGGAGCCAAGAATGAATGGGGAATGCTAAAGCTCCTAAAGAACAAGTAGAGAATTTGCTATCAGCAAACAGGAAAGTCCTCCACTTTCCAAGGCTGAAGAGAATTCAACAGAGAATACAGACAGATATTATCTGCTCACATAAGAGCTACAAAAAAAAACAACATACCAGGTAAACGTGATTATTTAGCAAATTGATGACAATTACATTACTGCATTGCTGCCTGGAAACAAATTTCCTCTATTAGCAGCATTCCCCCATGAAAATGACTCCGGCTGCAGCCTCACTTTTAGAAACCCACTGTGGCTGGATGGTAGATGTAAGAAATTACATCAGCACTCAGTGTGGAACCTTGTTAACAGCAACATTCATGAGGATGCTCTTTTCATTTCCTTTCTGTGTAATAATACGATTTTTCCAATTTTTGAAAGGGCATCAGGGTACCTTACCCACAAATTATGAAGAGAAAAAATAAAACAAATGTTTGATTGGGGATAGAAAACAGGAGAATGGCTGAGATAAGTATCCAGGCTAAGTTACACAGGTAGGAATGCATATGCAACTAAAGAGTGAATTTATGTATTTTACTTCCCAGAGAGGAAGAAGATAGAGAGGAAAGAGGAAATGGCCCCCAGGGATTAGACAAGAGCTTCCCTACTTTTTGAAGAATCATTTGATTCAAATTCCTCTTCTGAAATGCAAATAACCCCTAGAAATACTAAACACACCATCAACGATCCTCCCAGTCACCCTAACTTTCATGAACTGACATAACAACACAGATAAGTTCAAAGGAATTAAAAATTAAGACCTAACATTTGCAGCAAGGCTCCTTGTGTTTAAATTTAAAGCATATGGTCAACTCCCATACTTTTACTGAAAATGCTGAAGTCTTGTCTGCTTCCTTTTTCCCCACCTCCCTGTAGATCTGCTCCTTAGACCTATTCAGTAAAGCTGACATGTAATTCTGCCTACTACAACCCCAGGTCTCTCTCAAACAGGGAGAACCTTCCCCACAACCACAGTCACAACCTAATTCAGATCATCCCTGCCCACTGCCATCCTCTCTCCATTCACCTCATGATTTTATCACTCCTGACTTAAAATTTAAAAATTTAAAAAAAACATTAATGGCTGCCCTGTGCCTACCCTGGTCTAATTATTTAAACCTGGAATCCATGGCTCTGTTCACAACTGCCCCAGCCTACCTCTGCCCATCTAAGTTCTTCAAGATCCACTTCAAATGACACTTCCACCATAAAGCTTTTGCTGATATCTGCTCCCCTCCCACGAATGCAGTTAAGGTATTGAGCATGATTTCCTTCCACTATTGTTACTTATACGCATGGCTCATCGCCCCTTCTATGTACTGTGAGCTGACTGCAGGGACCATGTTTAACATGAAACAACACATCTGGCACAAGTTAGTAGTGGAAAGGGCAATAACTTCAGAGTCAGTGTGCATAGTTCAAATGTCTTTGGGGTGGCGCCTTGGCCAAGTTCTCTATCTGAACTTCAATTTTCTCATCTATAAAATGGGGATAAAAAGTGCCGAACAATTGTAGATTTGTAGTATGCTTAGCATATATTAGAGACTCCATGAACTGCAGCAATTATTTTAACTACTCTAATATTTTAACTGCCTCAGCATAGATGCCTTAGTATAATATAGTAAAAGATAAAGCAGCCTTCTCATCCTTGTTTATGAAGAGTTACTTGGAATAAGAATACAAGAATCTCAGGGATTTACACAAAATTAATTAAGTAGTCAGCCTTGGCTATAGATAAGTGCTAATTTTCTTAAATACTTGCTGAAGGGTTTGCTTATCTGAGCTGCTGTTCCATCCTTTGTGCATGGAGGAGGGGAACCAGGAACAGTGCCAGTACTTATTGTCCTAAAACAATTGGGAGGAAGAAGTCAGGGCCACCCACCAATGCCTTACATAAACCTTTTTCCCTGTGAAATGAAGAGGATGGCCTATATAAAAAATTCTTCAGACATTCCTTCTGGCTCTAACACCATGATTTGCTAACTGCTATTCCAAAGAGCATCCTGCAATCCCCCTAACCAAAAGCTAGAGTAATCTTGGAATGGGGCCTGGCAACATCAGCAGTAAACATCCGACAGCAGTATTTCTTAAACCAGGGGTTCTTAACCTTTTTTGTTCCACAGACCCCTGTGCCAGTCAGGTGAAAACCACTGACCCCTTCTCAGAATGCAGGGGTAGATCGTTTTATGACACTCAACATCAGCATGTCTTTAAATTAAATTTGGGGATTATTCAAAATTACATTTTACAACTTTCCCATAATTTCAATACCTGATAACCCAA
>JAQZBX010104457.1:0-10949 GCA_029593785.1 Cabassous unicinctus | reverse complement strand
TTTGAGCATGTTCAATATCCTTCTGAATATGATCTAGAATAGAAGAGATATTATCATATTCACCAGGCATATATGTACAGTATTTAATACTATTTAATGCACAAGTTCCACTTTGAGCTGCAATTAATAGATCTAAGGTCCATGTTATATCTCCATGGGAGCAGACAATAATGCCAATTGTGTTTAAATCCTACTCACAACACTCTGGTAATTATTGCTATACTTGGTATGTCATTCCCACAGCCAGCATGCTGCAGTACCATTGATCCTAGATCAAGACTAGGAAGGTAGACTCCAGTGTTTCACCATCCTGGTGCATAGTGCCCTTTAGCTTTATGAAACAGAGCCAGTCTGGAGGCAATAACCAGTGTAAATCTGGCCCTGTAGAGCCATTGGTGGTTGTTGCAGGAGTCTGAAACTGCAACATATTCTCCATCCACTTAGGAGCATGTCCAGATGTGGTAGATGCTTTTGTTGTTTTAGGGGCTGTAGAGACTGATCTAACCAACAACTTAAATGGAGAGGCACCATGCAGGGTATTTGGGCCTGGTTGGAATACACAAGAGTTTGATGATACTGAAGTCTATCTCTTTTAATTTTTATACACTTTCTAAATACTTCCAATGCAGTTTATAATGTATCAAATGAGCTGAACTTTACTTTTTACTTTTACACCTTTACCATGATTATGTAAATTAACAGGTCTTATACTTTAGCAGTACAAGATAAAACTACTTTCTCTATTATTTTATGAAAGCCTAAGATTCCCAATGGAATCAAGATTATCTTTCCCTTACCACCACTTTAATATGCAGATTGAGGTGGCCTCTGACAGGTTTCTATTAGGAGGCTACTTTTTATTATCATCAATCAGTTTAGGTTTCTAATTAATAACGGTTTCCTGGAATTAGTCATTTAATAATTTCAGTTTAGACAATGCTTTTGCAAACTCCTTATAATTAACCATAACCACATAGACTAGTTACTTTATATTTAAATAAGCTTATTAAATTACAGTTAGCAACCAATGAAATTTACCTTTATCCCTTTAAAAGTCTTGTCTTGCATCCTTTATTCTGTTCAGTGAAAACTAGTCATTTCACTTTAGGACAGATCTATATTTCATTAAACATGAACTTGCAATTTTCATCTTAAAGATTTAATTCATATAATGCTAATATATTTTGTTACCATCCTATAAACTTAGGGAGATCACACCAAAGCTAAATAAAATTGAAACAATTATAGTTTATGCAAGAAATTTTCTTTTTCCCTTTCTTCATAGGAGGCTAAAACTGCTTTTCTTTAATAAAATTTTAAAATTGTGAGTAAATTTAAAAGCATACCAACTTCTAGGTTCTGGAATATATTATATTTGTTTCATTTGTTTTAGGTAAAATTTAGAAAAATCTTTCAATAACTTTCAAGTATTTTTCCCTTACTTACTGAAATTTGACAATTGGATTATTAATTACTCTCATTTTAAGGCTGTTAAAAGGTTTAAATTGGGGAATTTCAGGCCAAACTATGGTCCTTAATTACCCATCCTACAAGATAAGCACTTATTTAATTTTTAACAATTTGAATAGAGCTTTTTTAAGAATTTTCATTGGTTAATTTTATATTTGCATCCTGATGTCTGAAAATATACACCGAACAAATAGGCAGACACAAATAGTTAGACACAAAAATACACAACTCACTAATGTTATTTATGATTTTCATTCTCTTACTAAATAAGTTTAACTGTAAAATAACATTTAAAGCATCTCTTTGAAGGCTATTTCTAATTAATCTAGTCTGCACAGTGACCATGCAGTTTTGCACAAGAATTTCATTCCTTTTAGCTATTAGCTTAAACCAAATTGTTCCCTATGATTTAAAATACAATCTACAACACTTCCCTTCACTTCAGAGCCCATTTTGACTTTGGCAGACCTTGGATGAGCAACACTAATTCCAGTATATATTCACTGAGATTATTGAAGTCTCAAGGAAAACTGTTTTTTTCCCTCATGACCTGCTGCTTTCAGAATTCTTGATGCTCAAGGGGGAGGTCCTTCACTCTCCAGTCCTTGGAGATAATAGGAATCAGGCAGCCACTGGATTGGAGGAGTGGGCATCAAACCCTGAGGGCCAAGGATTCCCACCATACAGCTATTTCCTCAAAGGTCATGCTCTTGTCCAGAGTAAGTTAATTGGAGTCCACACCTGGATAATCATGAAAGAAAGCAGGGCTAACACCAATGGAAGGACAGGAGACAGGGATGTCTCAAATTTACCTTTCCCCAAGTCATGTGGAGCAGAAATTTCCATGGATTCAAACAGGGGAGAATAAAGTGGTAATCATTACAAAGGTGAGCAAGTATACCTAAGGGTAAGGCCAGTCCTGAAATAACCATAGCAAAGGCAAATTCAGCTTCTAGTTACCATAATAATTGTAGGTGTAGGGGAGAAGCTAGTCTTAAAATAAACATAATCAAAGGTAAGTTCAGTTTATAATTAGCATTACTATAGCAAGCACTTGTAAGGGAGAAACTAGACCTGAAGTAACCATAAACAAAGGTAAATTAATCTAAGACTACCATCACAATAGTAAGTCTAGGCTATATCCACCCAGTTATAACAACTTCAGCTTTTTCTGTTTTATAATATAAAGGCATCTATATAATGATCTTAACTCTCAGTTACATTTTCTAGCAAGTTTGTACTTCAAAACAAATTGGGCACTTTCATTTATTAACTAAGCAACTAAAACAATTTCATTAATAACAATATTGATAAGTTTTTCTGTTTTTCCAGTGGTTGATTTAATTCCACTTTTGATTTATACACTGTGATGGTTAGGCTAATGTGTCAACTCAGCCAGGTAATTGTGCCCAGTTGTTTGGTCAAGCAAGCACTGTGATAATTGTAATACAAGGACATTTATGGACTTTAGTTACCAGTGAGTTTACTGCATAGATAGCTGATTACATCTACATCAACCAGGAAGATTGCCTTCAGCAATGAGTGATGCTTTATCCAATCAGTTGAATGCCTTAAAAGGGAAAGTGATTTCAGCATTCAGAGAGAATTTCTATGCTCCTCTTTGGACAGCCAATGTCTCCTGGAAACTCATCAAGGACCTTCATTGGACTTTCATCCGGGCCCCAGGTTTGCAGCCTGCCTGCAGAACCTGGACTTGTGCATCCCCATGGTCAAGTGAGAGACTCTTATAGAATCTCATACTATTTCCAGATATCTCCTGTTGATTCTGTTTCCCTAGAGAACCGTGACTAATACGTACACCATATCCAATTGCAAGATAGTATTGACATTTAAAGACTCAATTTTAGGATATCTTTCACCATTACCCAATTTGAAGTAGGTGAACCTAAATCTGGTTTCCGAAGCACAAGCAGACTGCAAAGTTAAAGTAAGCACAGATTAGAACAGAAGAGAGAATTTTACACACTTAGCATAGGGAAAGACATGATGGAAGCCATTTTCCAGTAACTTTTTTATCTTAATTGATGACATATGAGGAGGTTCCTTATTCTACAGGGGAGAGGTTTAGTAAATGGGTAGATCTTGATTCCCCATTCACGCCCCTTGTTAGGCACAGCTGAGGCTAGAGAGGTCCAAAATGGCAGGTTAGGTCTGAGTAAAGTATCTCCCATGTTAATTAAGAAATTAAGACTCCTACCTGCCATATCAAGGATCACCTGAGGCTCCTCCTGGTTGATGGTTCGTGTGTGGCTCCAGGCCCCTTCTGTCCTCTCCTGAGGCAAGGCCCCAACAGTCCAGGTGGTGAGGCAGCTTGGAGCCAGTTTCCTGCTGACTTGGAGCCTGGATTTGGGTAGCCCTGAGGTAACAGTGCCTTTAATATAGGCAACTAAAATATGAGTTTATCCTGGACCCCACACGTCACTCCTTACCTTCTTGATCTTGGCAGTGTGGTCTTGATTGTTGAAAGCTGAGAAGGCTATTTCTAAAAGGGAGTTAAGGGAGTTTAGGGGCCCAAGGAAAGTTTCTGTTGCTTTGTACAGATATCTAAAGAGACTAGCTAATAAAGTGAGTTCCTAGGAGGATATGTCCTTCCCTAGAGTCAGGACTACCAGATGGTATTTTTATTGCCTCTACCAGCTTTCATTGAAATAAGGTTGGATTGTAGTCCTGCCTTTGAGTAATTTCCCTGACCTTAGTAAAATTGACTGGTTTCATAGTACATTTCCTCATCCCTTTAAGTAGACCACATGGTCTCTGGCCCTAGATCTGTCTGTCCCCTCCTTCCCTTTTACACAGGTTTAACTGGAATTAAGGGTCCCATACAAAGGCCAAGCTTTGCTGTACTGCAGCCATGTGGTGTGACAGGAAAAGATAAGCATCTTCCTTTTTAGACCATCAGTAAGCAAGTTGTCTCAATTCCTGAGATAACACCCCAATGGGGAGTCTGCTGGAAACCTTCCTTTTGGCCTACTCTTGCAGAGGTCTTAGACAGATGGCCATGAGAGATGCCACTGCCAGAGAACAAGTTCTGCAGTTAAAACCAGACATTAAGAAATACATTAAAAAGCCAAAGACTGATTGTTTTGTAGCTTACAGGCAAACAGGCTCAGAGGCCCCAGAGGCAATAAAAGCAATCTCCTTGGTTGATTGTAGCAGCCATCTATGCAATCAGCTAACAATCAAGAGGATCATGTGATTTTTCTTCTTCTATCTATTAATGTGGTTTATTGCCCTAATTGATTTTACTGTGTTGTAAAACCTTTTCATACTTGGTATTAAACCCACTTGATTGTGTTGTATAATTCTTTTAATTTGTTTTTGGATTCAGTTTGAAAATATTTTGTTGAGAATAATTGCATCTATATTCATTAGAGAAACTGGTTTTTAATTTTTGTTTTTGTAGTATCTTTATCTGCTTTGGAGTTGGGGTGATGTTGGCTTCATAGAACAAGTTTGGTAATATTCCTTCCTGTTCAATTTTTTGGAAGAGCTTCATCAAGAATAGTATTAGATCATCTTTAAGTGATTGGTGGAATTCACCTGTGAATACATTTGGTCCTGGGCTTTTCATTCTTGGAAGGTGTTTGATGACTGTTTCATTCTCTTTGCTTATGATGGGTTTGTTGAGGTCTTCTATTTTTCAAGAATCAGTGTAGGTTATTTGTGTGTTTATAGGAATTTGTCTATTTCATCTATGTTGTCTAGTTTGTTGGTCTACAGTTGTTCATAGTATCCACTTATGATCTCTCTTATTTCTGCCAAGTCAGTGGTAATTGACTCATTTCTGATTTTATTTATTTGCATCTTCTTCTTTTTTTCTCTGTCACTCTAGCTAAGGGTTTGTGATGGTTAGGCTAATGTGCCAAATGGGCCAGGTAATGGTGCCCAGTTGTTTGGTCAAGCAAGCAATGGCCTAATTGTAATGCAAGGTCATTTCGTGGACTTTAATCATTAGTGAGTTGAATGCGTTGATGGCTGGTTACTTCTAACCAAATGAGGAAATTGCTGTCAGCGATCAGTGACATCTGAACCAATCAGTTGAAGACCTTAAAAGCAGAAGTGATTTCAGCAATCAGAGAGAGAATTCCCATCTTTATTTCAGATAGCTAGCATCTCCTGAAGGACTCAATGAGGAACTTCATTGGCATCCTGGCTTGCAGCCTCCCTTATGGAATTTGAACATGTGCATGCCCATGGCTGCATGAGACAATTTTTATAAACTCTCATACTATTTACAGATATCCCCTATCTTTTCTGTTTCCCTATACAATCCTGACTAATACAACTTGGTACTGGGAGTGGTGTTTGAGAAAGAGAATCTTAAAAATGGGATTTCTGAATTGGTTCTGGAATTTTTGCAATTGGCTCTATACTTTGATTAGATTCAAGGGCACTAATGATTCTGTTTCCAATAATCAAGAGCCCACTGACAGTCCATGGCATGATTTGGAAATAGAGATACACAAAATATCAACACTGTATGTGTCTACTTCCATGCTTATAAGAGACAAGGATCTGGCTGAGAGTGTTTTCAGCCCCTTAACAAAATTTTGTGGCGTTAAAAGATACAATGATGTTGGCTGGTTGTTCCTAAATATCCCGGATACAGTTCCAAATGAAAAATATGAGCTAAAGACTTCAAATTTGCAAATTAAGTGCCACATGTATGATGTGAAAGTTTCTATGTATGCTCTGAAAGAAAATCTTGTTTTGCACAGCCACAGACTTGAGTTCTTTGAAAACCAGACTGAGCGTCTCATTGTGCTTGTAGCAGAGTTATAGAAGAAACTAAAATCTCAATTGTGTAGGGTGTTTCCTGTTAAAGTGATGACATTGATTGAAAAAGATTGGAATTGTGAGGAATGGGGTGGAGAGATATGGGTTGATGATGATGACAATGGGGACATTGAAACCCTAAATTCTGCATACACTTTTCCAGAGAAACCTGTAATGATCTGCCTTGAAGAGACAAATATCTGACCTCCTCCCTGCCCTGAGGAAAAGACCCAATGTCAAGCTTGCACAACCCACCCTCAAGCCTGCCTCAAGGAGTATCCACCTCTTTCTACCCTGAAGAAACCACTACCCAACCTCCACCATGCCATTAGCAGTCTGTTATCCAACCCCCACTTGAAGAAATTAATCCTGTTTCACCAGATGTATCTACAAGTGAATGCCCTTAGGTAATTTGCTTACAAGACACTTCAAATGCTTCTCCTTACTCACCCCACTTCATCTCTTCTCTTCCAGACGTATAACTAGACTGAAGTCACAAAAATCCCCCAAAGGTGAAGTACAATGTGTGATCCACGAGGAAGAAAGCTATTCTTCAAAAGAACTGCATGAGTTTTTCAATTTATGTAGACAGAAATCAGAGGAATATATGTGGGAATGGATATTAAGTGTATGGGATAATGGTGGAAGGAATATAAAGTGGGATCAGGCTGAATTTATCGATATGGGCCCACTAAACAGAGATTCTGGCTTGAGTTTTATAATTTGAGGGGTTAGAAAGGGCTCTAACAGTTGTTCATGTGGCTGGCTGAAACATGGGCCAAAATGTTGCCTACAATGCCTGAGGTTGAGATGTAAGTTTTACCCTGGTATACTCTAGATAAGGGAATCAAAAGGCTTAGAAAGATTGGCCTTTATAATTTTAGTAAGGAATCCAATCTATATGGATGTCCCAGTTTTACTTTCTGAGGGACAGACTCAGACTGGCCTTGAGAGTGTCACAGGGAATCTGTGGGAGGAAGAACCAATGAATACAGGCTGATCACTTCTAGCTCTCCATGGCTTCTGATAGTTAGCTTGTACCTCCCCATTTAGCTTAGTATTAGCCAACCTTTGCACAGTGACTCCAAGCTTCTAATTAATTAATGTTGTAAAGGTTTTAGACAGAAAGGTGACACAGAAATTTGGGTTTAAATCAGGAAATACATTTACTTGCAGTAATGGAGTGTGAATATGGAGTAGGAATACTAAACATAAGCTCTCAAATAAGGTGCTAAAGTCAAGTTAGAGACACATGTCCAAAATAATTCATGAATCTATTAACTGGACCTAAGCTGAGGATTGGAAGTGAATGTGAGAAGCCAAATGGGGTTCAGAGATCCAGGGATGTTGGAAACAAGGAGCAGTAAGTCTGAGCAGAAGAAGTGGTGCCTATTATTCTCTTGAAAAGAACATTTCACTGACAGCTGATTTTCTACAAATGACTAGCCTGTGTTTGCTTGGATGTGTGTGTCCAAGGAAGGGGCTGAGCTGGGATGGGCATATACCCCCATACTTCCTTCAAGAACAAAGTAACAATATCTAGTTGTGAGAACACAGCAACTATTGCTGAGACAGTCAGAAAACAGGTAGATCTGTTTCATTCAAAAATAAGAGAAATAGAAATCTATTCCCAGAGTGATGTAAAACTCTTTCACTAATAAAGTAACTATGAATAAAGCAGGCAAGTTTGAAAGGTGGAAGTCATCTGTCACAAACAAAATAGTCATAGCTGTGGCAACTGAAAAATGGAATAAATATTGTTAATGAAGTTGCTATAACTTGAATATATAAAGAAGTGAAAGACTTAATAAATGAGGTAGGCATCTCTAAGGTAAATGAGAGGAAAGAGAATGATAAAATTTGTGAATAATGTACCATTAGCCACTGCAGAAAAAGAGGTCAAAATTTTCCTGGAAGACTTTTTTCCTAAACAAAGCATCACTGATCACTGAAACTTGGAGATGGAAGATTTCTCTCCTGATTCATGTTGTCATAGCCATTGTAAACAAGAAAATCAAAAGCTTATAAATAAAGGATCTTAGCATTAGGTTCCAGAGAAATGAAATACTTCTTTAGTAACAATTAAATACTGGCCATGGTCAATGCAGATGTAGAAGTAGAAGAATTCTTTATTGAACAAAGTAGCCAGGATTGGTGAGGACAGAGCAGGGGTAACTCCTAAGGTCAATACCAATATTGGAGGTGGAATATTTCTTTTGTTTTTAACTTTATTTTAGAAAAGTTTTAGATTTACATTTACAGAAAAATTACACCAAAATTATTGGAATTCCCATATAATCTCCACTGCACCCACACATAGTTACCTCTATTATTGACATCTTTTATTAATGTTGTACATTTGTTACAGTTGATGATCCAATATTGAAGCATTGTTACTAACCAAGGTCTATAGATTGCATTATGGTTTACACTTTATGCTGTACAGTTCCATAAGTCTTGACAAATGTGTAGTGTCATGTGTCCATTATTGCAGTATTATACAGAAGAATCTCACCACTCGAAATATGCCCTGTTCCACCCATTCGTTCTCCTCCTCCTTCTGAACCCCTAGCAAACACTACCTTTATATCAATGTTACAAGTTAGAAGATTGCTTTTAAAAAAGAAAAATAGCTATGGCTTGGAGGACATGGAAGAGCAGCTCACAAACTTTTTGGTCTTAGGACCCTTGAACACTCCTTAAAAGTATGTTTTTGTGGGTTATGTCTATTAATATTTACCAAATAAGAATTAAAACTGTGCATTTTTAAAATACTTATTTTCTGAGTTATTTAAAATAACAGTAAAACTCTACATATTAGCATAAATAACATATATTCATTAAAATAAATATTATCTAAAACAAAAAATTTAGTGGAAATGGCATTGCTTGACATTTTTGCACAGCTGTTTAATATCTGGCTGACAGACTCTCATATTTGTTTCTACATCCAAACTGTTGCAATATGTTGTTTTGGTAGAAGCACAAGGAAAAAAATGATGTCATAGATATATGTAGTTTTAAAATGGAAGATTTTGTGGATCACCTAAAAGGATATCAGGAATTCCAAGGGATTCTCAGACCACACTTTGAGAATCACTGACATATATGGAAAGGTTAAATTATTTTTAAAAATATGTACTTATGGATGAAGCAGAGAGGGAGGTAGAGAAAACCTCTTTTAAAACCAGACTAGCTACAAAACAAGGATGATGGTGGAAAATGGAAGAGTAAGACTTTTTTCTTGGGCAGAGTAGATAATGCTGGGAAAGATACAGTGTTTCTGGGGAAAATATGGAAGTGAAAGATGGCTTTAATGATTAAAATAGCTATAGCAAGTGAAGAAATGGAAATGGAAATGGAATAATGCTTTCATTAAAATAGCAGCAATAGCTTGGAGGAACAAGGAAGTGAAATACATTTGCATTGACCAAAAAGGGAGGGCTGGGGAATACAAGGAAGTCAGGCTTCCATTATCAAAAAGCTACAATGGGTAATAATAGTGGATTGTGGGAAGATGGCAGAGTTGAAAGTGCCAGGAATCAGTCCTTACACCAGAAAAATTATTAGAGGCAAGAACTGTGTGAATGAACTATTTTGAAACTTCAGAGTCCAGTAGAAAAGTTTTCAATATCAGGGAAACAACAGGAGAAAGAGGCTGGTAAATTGTGGCAAACATGAGTAAATTATACTCTCTGGGCAGCAGGTGCTGTCTCCCATCCCCCAGTCTCATGGTGCCAGGTTGGAACATAAAGAACTACTTCTTTAATATCTGTGGGTGTACAAGTCTTTGAATAGTAGATCACTTATTTTGATAAGCTACTTCGGATTGTTAGGACCCCAGATCTGAGGATGACCATTGTTCCAAACCACCCAAAGAAAAATGGTGAAGGAGATTTAAAAATGGTATGCTTCCTCAGAGCACTGGAGGACAGTTGAAAGGCTTCATTTGTTGGGCAAGTGCTGAGTTAAGAAAGGGCATCTTTGGGGAATTATGGGAAAAACCATGAACAACTTTACTGGCTTCTCCTTCATTCCCTCCCCAAAGTAATTTAGAACCAGCTAGCACAAGATTTGTGGGACACTTGTCTTGTTCTGGCTGGGAAATACTGACTTCGGAAACTCATTTCTTTTGTGGCCCTCTCCCAGAATGTGATTTTCAGTCAAAAACAGCTTGAGACAGCAAAAGAGAAGTAAGATAATTGATTTCGGAATCCTGAGACAAAAGTTTATCTGCTGTAAGATGTGCAGTAGAACACCAGGTAGAGGGAGAAGCTCTGTTTCCTGGAAATAAGAGGGGGCATGCAACTTCCTGTAAATAGGGGGATTCCCAAGGTCACTAACAATCACAAGCCCAGGACAAGACATGGGCCCAAAAAAGACAGGGAGGACTCTGAATTTTGCATTCACATTGGGTTGAACTTCAAGACATGAGTACTGAACTCTGAAGGAGAGGACAGCCAATGTGAAGAAGAATTCATAAAAACTGTGAATATTTTTTTTGCTTAGGTTTTCTTGGTTTTGTTAGCTCCGGGCACTCAAGAAAATTGATGTCACATCTCTAGCTGGATATGAACTCAAGAAATAGGCATCTCAGGGAATTAACGCAAGAGTTAATGTTTTAACATATTAAAATATACAAAAAAAGATGGCAAGACAGACAAAGAAACAGGAAATGATGG
>JAQZBX010104456.1:0-10950 GCA_029593785.1 Cabassous unicinctus | reverse complement strand
GGTGTACTTACAGAGACTGGAGCTTCTGGCCTACCTATGTGCCAGCTGTGCCTGGAATCTTGGTGGAGTTGCAACTCCTGCCCTACAGCTCAACAGACTCATCCAAGTCACCTGGTGAGGAGACGATGATGGGCACCGGCCATCCCAGGGAATGGAGAGGGCCTGCAGCTGCTAGCAAGATAATCCCATCCACCATATCCATGGGATATAAGCCCTCTCTCACTTGGAGGTGGAGTGGACATCACCATCCCAGTCCCCACAGGATTGGGGGAAGAGCTATGGACTAGAATGGACTTAATGGTATTCTGTTGTAGACATATTGTGATTCAAGCAATGGAAGAAATTACAACAGTGAGGTGGAGCCAGTGGCCACTGGAAGCTTTTGGGGCAGGGAGGGGAAGGGCAGTTGAAATACCGGGGCTTTTTCGGGACTTGGGGTTTGTTCTGAGTGGCGTTGCGGCGATGGATGTAGGCCATTATACATCAGCATATTATGCAGAAGTGTGTGGGACAGAGTGTTGTCTATGATGTGAACTGTGGTTTATGCTTGGTGGCAAGGCCCCAGGATGTGTATGTCCATTGTAAGTGATGTGCCACACTGATGAAGGATGCTGGTGTGGGATGTTGTGGGAGGTATGGGAGGTGAGGAACATGGGAATCCCTGTAATTTCTGTGTAATATTTAGGTAATCTAAGCACCTTTTAAAAATACATATATATAAAAATATATATATATATGAATAAAATGGACTTCAATAGAATTATAAACCTTTATACATAAAAGAACACAATCAGAAGGTGAAAATGTGACTTAAAATAATGGGTTTGCATGAAAAGAACTTTTCTGAGTATTGATTAAATGATATAATGAATAAAAACAAATAAAGCTTACAATGAAGTTTTTTAAAAAAGGAGTTATAATACAGGGGTTTATTCAGGACTTGGGAATTATCTTGAGAGACATTGCAATGACAGATAAAGGCCATTTTACATCAACATATAACATGCAGAACTGTGTGGGAGAGAGTGTGGTTTACAATGTGAACTATGGTCCACTTAGTGGCAAAGCCTTAGGATGTGTATATCCATTGCAGATGTTGTACCACACTAATGAAAGATGTTTATATGCGAGTTTGTGAGGGGTGTGGCATGTGGGGCATATGGGAATCCTTATAATTTTTGTGTAACATTTATGTAATCTAAGTATCTTCTAAAAAATAAAAAAGAAATATTAAAAAAAAAGAGAGAGAGAGAAAGCCCTGAGAAACCTACAGCAAAGCTTCTAGAACTTATAAATGAATTCAATAAGTTTGCAGGTTATAAGATCAATGTGCAAAAATGAGTAGCATTTCTGTACAACAGCAATGAACAATTTCAGGAGGAAATCAAGAAAAAATACCATTTACAATAGCAACAAAATAATCAAATACTTAGGAATAAATTTAACTAATGATGTAAATGGCTTATACACAGAATACTACACAGCACTTTTAAAGGATATCAAAGAAGACTTAAATAAATTGGAGAATATTCCCTGTTCATGGATATGAAGACTAAATATCATCAAGATGTCTATCCTACCCACACTAATATACAGATTTAATGCAATCCCAATAAAAATCAACAGAACATTTTTAACTGACTTGGGAGAACTAACTATGAAATATATTTGTAAGGGCAAGAGGGCTCAAATAGCCAAAGACATATTGAAAATGAAAAATGGAATCAGAGGAATCACACTATTAGAATTTAAAACATACTACAAAGCTATATTGGTCAAAACTGAATGTTATTGGCATAAGGAGAGTCATACGGACAAATGGAACCAAATTGAGTGTTCTGATATACATCTTCACATATACAGTCATCTGATATTTGACAAGGCCACCAAGCCCACTCAACAGTGACAGAATGGCCTCTTCAACAAATGGTGCTTGGAGAACTGGGTATCCATATCTAAAAGAATGAGAGAGGAACAGCATCTCACACCTTATACAAAAATCAACTCAAGATGGATCAAAGATCGAAATATAAGAGCCAATACCATAAGGAGCTTGGAAGATAATGTGGGGAAGCATCTACAAGACTTTGTAATAGGAAATGGCTTCATGAACTTCACACACAAAGCATGAGCAGTGAAAGAAAATATAGATAAATAGGACCTCCTCAAAATTAAAACCTTTTGCACCTCAAAATAGTTTGTCAAGAAAGTTAAAAGACAGCCTACATAATGGGAGAAAATATTTTGTAACCATATATATGATAGGAGGCTAATATCCAGCATATATAAAGAAATCCTATTTCTCAAAAACAAAAGGACAAATGACCCATTTAAAAAATGTGTGAGTGATTTGAACAGACAGTTCTTCAAAGAAGAAATACAAATGGCTAAAAAGCACATGAAAAGATGCTCAACATCACTAGCTATTAGACAAATGCTAATCAAACTACAATGAGATACCATCTTACACCCATTAGACTGTCAGTCATTGAAAATCAGAGGACTAAAAGTGTTAGAGAGAATGTGGAGGAATCAGAACACTTATCCATTGCTTATGGAAAGGTAGAATGGTCCATCTATTGTGGAGGACAGTTTGGCAGTTTCTCCAATACTAACTATAGATCTGCCATATGACCTAGCAATTCCACTGCTGGGTATATACTCAGAAGAACTGAAAGCAAGGACATGAACAGATATATGCACACCAGTGATCATAATGGCATTCGCTTTTGTTGAAAGTTGGAATAAACCCAAATGCCCATCAACAGATGAATGAATAAACAGAAAGTGATATATACATACAATGGAATATTACTCAGCTGTAAGATGGAATAGAGTACTAACATATGGGATAACATGGATGAATCTTGAGGACCTTATTTTGAGTTAAGCAAGGCAGGCATTGTAGGGCAAATATTACATGACTTCTTTGATATGAATTAAGGTAATTGAGCAAACTCAGAGAACAAGAGTCTGGAAGCTTGATTTATTGGAAATAGGAAGGGAGAAGAAGGTTGTGAGCCAATGTCCATATGGGCAAAATCTATGATAAGGTAGAATTGAGTTGTAATGAAGTGAAGAAATTTGACAGGGGTATAGGGATACTATTGGGTTGGGCAATGCAAGTTTGACAGGGGTGTAGGATGGGGAGGATGGGTTTGATGGTCCATGGAACTGAGGGGAGGTTTGGGGGAAGGCACTGGTGAACACTGGGGATTAGTACATACATGGGTAAAACTACAATATTGAGAAAACTCTTATGGCAATATGACAAGGAATGGTTACTGGTTTTGGGAGTTGAAACGGGTGATACTTGGAATGGGCACACCTGGACAGTCATCTAGAGAATGTTCACATGATCATTTTGTCATAGTGTGCTCTATCAGTGTTGGGAGACAACATAATGTGTAGGAGGGCATTGGACTCCCATGCTGGAGAGGTCCAATATAATCTGAGAGGGGAGAGTGTCTCTTGAAACCATGGGCAGTTCTTAACAGTGAAGGAGAGAATAATGTGTCCAACCCTCAGCATTGTTGCAAGTATCTTTGAATTTTGTCCTTCGAGGAGTGTAGCCTGTTGGCTGCCATGGTCCTGAAGGAGGGGAAGGCAGGAATAGAATAGATTGAAGAGGGGGTATTTAGGGAGCAATGGAAGTGTTGTGAATAATCTTGCAATGATGAATACAAGGCATATTAAATTTCATTAAAAAATTATAAAAATATGATCTGAAATGTAAACCACAATGGAAACTATTGACCATGGTTGGTAGCTATGTCTCAATATATATACATCAGTTGTACCAAATGTACCATCCACATGTAAAAAGATTATTAATATCAAATGGGGAAAACAGGGAGGATGTTGGGAATATGGGCATCCCCTATATTCTGTATGTAGCTTTACTGTGACCTAAAACTTCTTTGAAGACAATATATTAAAAAAGTAAGACACTGGGAAAGAAATGGAAGAAAATGGCACTATACATACAGGATACTATTACAGTAAAGAAAAGCAAAACATCAAAAAAATTATTTTATTTTTTAAATATTTTTCATTTTTATATATCTCATTTTTTAACTTTATTTTAATTTTAATCTCTATAAATTATTATGTATTTTATTTCTTATGTTTAAACCTATCACTCTTATTTCACTTTCCTATTAATAAAATTTGACAATATTCTTGGCTTTATTTTTGAAAATGTTTTGGATCACAGAAGGGTTAGAACTATGGCAGGAGAGGATAAATTGGTGGGGTGTCAGTTCAACTGGGCATATGTATAAAGTATATAAATAGGTTCAAATGTTCATAGGACATTGCCACAGTGGGTAGAGAATCACACAACAACCAAAAGATTATTGAATTCCCACCCTGGGGAGCTCTGCCACATTATTTATTGGAACAGCATCAATCCCCAAAGTACAGGGGAAATGACTAATGAAGAGAGATGGTCAATTGATGGGACATTGATATTGATGACTATGCTTATGAGCCTTTCGCTCTTGAATTTGCAACTTTGCCTAGTGTTGTACAGGGCCTGAGTTGCTTCCTGAGAGCTTCTTTGTTGCTCAAATGTGGCCTTTCTCTAAGCCAAACTCAGCATAGAAATGCATTACCTTTCCCCCTGCAAGGGATATGACTCCCATGGATGAGCCTCCCTGGCACCGAGGAATAACTACCAAGCACTGCCTGGTGATACAACTGTAAAAAGACCTTGAGTAAAAGGGTGGAATGGAAAAGACAAATGAGTGTATGTGGCTAAGAGATTTCAAAGTGAGTCAGGAGGTCATCAGAGAGGTAAGGCTTATGCATGTCTCAGTAAGATCTCATAGAGGGCCAAGGTAGATACTACCCAAAATAGTATCTGAGCCATTGCAGACAGCTCCAGAATTTGGTGCCTTGCCAGTGAGCCCTACTTTGGAGTTTGTTCTCCAGAGTGTGGCAGAGTTGGACTCAGATGTGACTTCCCTACACATACCTCTTCTGTCTTTTTTATTTGCACCTATAGTTGGTGCTGGATTTGGTAGGCATACATCCAAGAGATGTTAATCTCAGGGCTCTCCATGTGCCAGCTGGACCTTAGCCTCAGCAGAGTTGCTAAACCTACTCTCCAGTTCATTGAACTCATCCAGGACAACAAACAAGGAGGTGAGGATGGACATCCACCACACCAAGGAAACAAGAGATTCCCATCCATCAGCCATATGAGATCAAAGTCCCATCTCAATTAAAGACAGAGTGGACATCACTATCCCAGAATCCTCAGGATTGGGGAATAAAATATTGACTAGAGTAGACTTACTGGTATTCTACTGTAGACTTATTGTGATTCTAGCAGTGGAAGAAATTATATCATTGATGTGGAGACAGTGGTCACTCAAAGTGTCTGTAGTTAGGGCGAGAGAAAACAAGGTGCAATATGGGGGCATTTTCAGGACTTGGAATTGACCTGAATGACATTGTAATGTCAGATACAGGCCACTATATATCTTGTCATAACCTACAGAATTGAGTGGGTAAGAGTGTATACTACAATGTAAATGATAATCCATGCTTAGTGGCAATGCTCCAAAATGTGTTCATCAACTGCAGTGAACGTACCACACTAATGAAAGAAGTTGTTAATGTGGGGAAAAGTGGTAGGTGTGGGGAGGGTGGCATATGGGAATCCCTTATATATATATATATATATATTAAAGATTTACTTATTTATCCCCCCCTTTGTTTTTGTGCTCACTGTCTGCCATCTATGTGTTCTTCTGTATCTGCTTGTCTTCTCTTTAAGCAGTACTGGGAACTGATCCTGGGGCTTTCTGGAGTGGGAGAGAAGCTGCACAATCTCTTGCACCACCTCAGCTTTGTAGTCTGTTGTGTCACTTTTTGTCTCTCTTCTTTGTCTCTTTCTGTTGCATCATCTTGCTGTGCCAGCTCCACATGGACCCATGCAGGCCAGCACTCCTGCATGGGTCAGCACTGCTGCACAGGCCAGCTCTCCTGTGTGGGCCAGGACTCTTCAGGGGCCAGCTCTCCAAATGGGCCAGCTCACCCTGATGGCCAGCTTGCTTTTCACCAGGAGGCACCAGGAATCAAACCCTGGACCTCCTATATGGTAGATGGGAGTCCAGTCACTTAAGCCACATCTGCTTCCCCCTTATATTTTTTATGTAACATTTTATGTAATCTAAGCATCTTTTAAAAATAAATTTAAAATATATTTAAAAACACTTATGGGATACAGTGAAGGCAGTCTTAGGAGGGAAATCTATAGCCCTAAATGCCTATAATAAAAAAGAAGAAAGAGGTAAATCCAAAGATTTAACTGAACAGCTATAGGAACTAGAAAAAGAACAGCAAACCAATCCCAAAGCAAGCAGAAGGAAAGAAATAATAAAGATTAGAGCAGAAACAAAGGAAATTGAGAACAAAAAGAAATAATAGAGAAAATCAACAAAACTAAAAGCTGGTTCTTTGAGAAGATCAATAAAATTGGCAAAACCCTAGCTAGATTAACAAAGAAATAAAGAGACAAGATTCAAATAAATGCAATCAGAAATAAAAGGGGGGAAGTTACAACTGACCCCACCGAAATAAAATGAATCATAAAAGGATATTATGAGAAATTGTATGGCAACAAACTAGCCAAGCTAGATGAAATGGACAAATTCCTAGAAATGCACAATTAACCTACAATGACACTACAAGAAATACAAGAACTTAACACACCTATCACATTTAAAGAGATGGGATCTGTCATCAAAAATCTCCCAGCAGATAAAAGCCCAGGACCAGATGGCTTCACAAATGAATTCTACCAAGCATTTTGAAAAGAATTAACACCAATCCTGTTTAAACTCTTCCAAAAAATTGAAGAGGAGGGAAAATATCCCAACATATTTTATGAAGCCAACATTACCCTAATACCAAATCCAGGTAAATATATTACAATAAAAGAAAATTACAGACCAATCTCTCTAATGAACATAGATAGAAAAGTTCTCAACAAAATACTTGCAAATTGAATCCAACAGCATATCAAAAGACTTATACTTCATGACCAATTGGGATTTATTCCTTGTCTGCAAGTTTATTTCTTTTTTTTTTAAATTTGAAAATTCAAAAAAAAATTTATTCTTCTTCAAAGAGTCTCTTCATCTTATAATTTCTTTCATATATATTTTAAAACATGCTTAGATTTCATAGATGTTACACAAAAATTACAAGGAGTCCCATGATCTCCACCTCCCATACCTCCCATAACATCTCACATAAACCTCTTTCATTAGTGTGGCAGATCACCTGCAATGGATATACACATCCTGGGGCTTTGCCACTAAGCATAGACCACAGTTCACATCGTAGGCCACACTCTCTCCCACACAGTTCTGCATGGTATATGCTGCTCTAAAATGGCCTATATCTGTCACCACAACGTCACCCAAGTCCTGAAAAAGCCCCTGTATTACAACTGCCATTTCCCTCGCTGTCCTGAAAGCATCTAGTGGCCACTGGCTTCACCTCACTGTATAATTTCTTCCATTGCTTGAATCCCAATATGTCTACAGCAGAATATCATTGAGTCCACACTAGTCCATAGCTCTTCCCCCAATCCTGTGGGGACTGGGATGGTGATGTCCACTCCACCTCCAAGTGAGAGAGGGCTTATATCCCATGGATATGGTGGATGGGATTATCTTGCCAGCAGCTGCAGGCTCTCTCCATTCCCTGGGATGGCTGTTGTCCATCATCATCATTTCCTCACCAGGTGACTTGGGAGAGTCCGTTAAGCTCACCCAAGAGTAGAAGTTGCAGCTCCACTGAGATTCCAGGCACAGCTGGCACACAGGCAGGACAGAGGCTCCAGTCTCTGGAAGTACACCTAAAAACTCCAGCCCCACATATAGGTTTGAATAGAAGGGACTGATGGACCATGTGCAGGGAGGACTTATTTGATTCCAACTCTGTCACTCTCAGGAGCACAGATTCCAAAGTAGAGCCCACTGATAAGGCATGAATCACTGGGGCTATCCCCCCTTATATAGGACCTGGGTGTCTCCAGAGCCCTCAGGATTCCCTCTGTGTGGGGTGATATCCATTTTGGTGTTCTATAAGATCTTACTGAGGTGTGCGTAATCGTTACCTCTGGGATGACCTCCCAACTCTCTTTGAAGTCTCTTAGCCACATGAAATCATTTGTCTTTAACTTTTCCCCCTTTTATTCATTTTTTTCCATTTGTGTTTCCAGTTGGCACTTGGTATTAGTCCCTCATTGCCAGTGAGGCTCATCCCTGGGAGTCATGTCCTTTGTTGGGGGGAAGATAATGCATTCATAGGCTGAGTTTGGCTTAGAGAGAGACCACATTTGAGCAACAAGGAGGCTCTCAGGTGTCAACCCTTAGGCACCCCATAAAAGTAGGCTAGGTTTCAATTACAAGAGCATAGACTCATAAGGCTAGTCATCAATAGCAAGAACCCAACAGTGGGCCATCGTCTTTTGCAAGACACTGCCCCTGCACTCGGGGGACTGTTGCTGCTCCCTTGTAGAATGTGGCAGAGCTCTCCCGGCTGGGAATTCAGTATATTCTCATTTATTAAGTGATTGTCTATCCACCATGAACATGCCCCATCCCTCTATCATTTGAACAATTTTATATAATTTTCTTGTATATTCACAAGAACTTACTCTCATGAATCCCCCATCCCAGACACCCTCCACCAATGGTCCTCTGCAGCCCTCATTTTAACCCTTCTGTGATCTAAACCTTCCTTGAACATGAAGCCCATATAATAACCAAATACAATTAATAGGAAAATGAAATAATAGTGATAAGCTTAAATGCAAGAGATAAAATACAAGGAAATTCAGAAAAAAAAGAACTAAAAATAAAATATAATTAACGGATTGGGACATTCAAAAAACAAAAGAAAAAAATTTTTTTTTCTAAATTATTATTATTATTTTTTCTCTTTTTGTCACTGCATTATCATATGTCCAGTGTGTACCGAGACATCATCCCCCTCTCATTCCCCAGTGTCTCCCAAATTTTCATTTACTTTTCAAAGAAGTTTTAGGCCACAGCATAGTCACACACAGAATACTAGAGATTCCCATATAACCAAACTCCCTCCCCCTTCCCCACCCCATATTAAAACTTTTTTTTTTTTTTGCGGATCGTAGCATTGTTATAACTGTTATACAGATAGTGAAACATAGCTACTAAACATTGTCAATGGTTTACAGTATATTTACATTTTAGATGGTACAGTTAAATATTTTTTGATGATACTTACCATGTCCTGTGTCCATTACTGTAAGGTAATGAAAAACATTTCCCATGACCAATAAATACCCCATTTGATCTTTTCTGTTCCTTTATCCCCAACTCCTGGGGCATATGACACTCCTCTGTCTTGGCTCATGGGATGACAAGATTCATAGTTACATGCCCTGGGTATTCTAACCTGCCTTTCCTAATCTACCCACCTGTTAACCCTGCACCACCAAACCCAGTAATATCTCTACCCTCCTGTCCTATCCTTCAATGTGTAACTATACTCTATCACTTTACCATAGATTATGTCCATATGGTGATGGCTCGCAACGTACCCTTCTCTATCTCTCCCTTGTTAACCTATCTTTCAGACACTGGTTCTCAGAGACTGTTAACTTTCCTCAGTTTAAATCAATGAGGTCATAAGCTGTTCATACTTCAATGCCTGGCTTGCTTCACTCAACATAAGGTCTTCAAGATTCATTCATGTTATTCCATGTGTTAGCACTTTATTCTTTCTAACAGCTGAGTAATATTCCATTGTATGTATGTACCACATTTTGTTTATCCACTCATCTGTTGATGGGCACCGGGGCTGATTCCAACTTTTGGCAATGGTGAACAATGTCGCTACGAACATTGGTGTGCATGTATCTGTTCGTGTCTTTGCTTTCAATTCTTCTGGGTATATACCCAGGATTGGAATTGCTTGATCATATGGAAGATCTATTGTTAGTTTTCTGAGGAGCCACCAAACTGTCCTCCACAGTGGCTGGACCATTCCACAATCCCACCAGCAGTGGATGAGTGTTCCTATTCCTCCACATCCTCTCCAACACTTATATTCTGCTGTTTTTTTAATAGCTGCCATTCTAATGGGTGTAAGCTGGTATCTCATTCTGGTTTTGATTTGCATTTCCCTAATATCTAGCGACTGATTTATAGATTCAATGCAATATCAGTCAAAATCCCAACAGCTTACTTTATAGGATTAGAAAAGACAATTACCAAATTCATTTGGAAGGAAAAGTGCACCTCAGTAGCCAAAAGCATTATAAAAAAAGAAGAGCAACATGGGAGGAATTTCACTGCCTGACCTGGAAACATATTACAAAGCTACAGTGTTTAAAACAGCATGGGACTGGCATAAAGATAGACACATCATTCAGTGGAATAGAATTGAGAACCCAGAAATAAGCCCTCACATATGCAGTCAACTGGTTTTTTACAAACCTGCCAATTTAATATTAATGAGACAAAGTCTCTTGAACAAATGGTGCTGGTACAACTGGATATCTTTAACCAAAAGAATGAAAGAGGACCCCTGTCTCACTCCCTATACAAGAATCAACTCAAAATGAATCAAAGACCTAAATATAAAAGCCAGGATCATAAAACTACTAGAGAAGAATGTAGGGAAACATCTTCAAGATCTTGTAGTATGTGGTGATTTCTTGGACCTTACACCCAAAGCATGTGCAACAAAAGAAAGAGTAGATAAATGGGACCACTTCAAAATTAAACACTTTTGCACCTCACAGGACTTTGTTTAAAGGGTGAAAAGGCCACCAATTCAATAGGAAAAAATATTTGGAAATTACATATCTCATAAGGATTTAATATCCAGGATATATAAAGAGATGTTACAACTCAGCAATAAAAAGACAAATGACTCAATTAA
>JAQZBX010104455.1:0-10966 GCA_029593785.1 Cabassous unicinctus | reverse complement strand
AAAAAAAAAAAAAAAAATGGGATAACACAAGTGTTGAAGAGGATATAGGGGTATAGGGATGCATATTCACTTTTACTATATATAATATAGTAAAGCCACTGTGGAGGTTTTCTTGGCAGTTTTAAAGGAAGTTAGATATAGATCAGCCATGTGACCCATCAATGCCACTTCTAGGTATATAACCAGAATAACTGAGAGAAGGGGCATGAATATCTGCACACTGATGTTCAATGGCCAAAAGATGAATATTCCTGAAGCACGTCAATGGATAAATGGATAGACAAATTGTGGTGTATACACAAAATTGAAGATTATTCAGCTGTAGGAAGTAATAAAATCATGAAGAAATTGACAAAATGGATGAACCTGTGGACATTATGTTTATTGAAACAAGCCTTACACAAAAGTACAAATATTGTATGATTATGCCTTTATGAACTAAATATCGTGGACAAAGTCATGGAGTTAATAACTAGAATGTAATTTATCAGAGAATAGAATCTGGTTAGAGAATTGAAAACTGAGGTTTAACCTGTGTAGAATTTGTAAAAATGTTGTCTCTAAATGTTTGGAAATGAATAGAAATTATGAAAGCATATTATAGGTTTCATAAATAGTAGCACTAACATGTGGGTATGATAGTTGTAGGAAGGGAAAAACAAAGGTCATGTATATCACTAGAAGGAACACTAACAAATAACACGTGGGGCTGCATAGCATAGCAAACCTCTTATGAAAACAAATATGGTTAATAGTGGATATATAAGAATGTTTTTTCTCTGAAACAGAAGAATGTATATTAATGTTACAAGAGGTTAATAATAACAAAGAGATATTTGGGCAAGCATACAACAAAAACAAACTATGGGCAGTAGTGTATAGTAATATAATGACACCCTTCCATCAATGATAAAAAAAGACAGCATGCTAAGTGAAAGAAACTAGACAAAAATCACTGTATATTGTCTTACTCCACCAATGCAAAATGTAAGCACAAACAAATTGCAGAGGCAGAAATAGATTAGTAGTTATGTATGGCAAGGGAAGGATAGACACATTGAGAGGTGAATACACATGGGTAAGCTATTTTATTAATTTTTGTTTGTTTGAATATAGTTTTTTAAAGATCATTAAATTATATAAATGATACATAAAAAATATATGGGATTCCCATATGCTCCACTCCCAACCCCTCTTACATTTTCTCACATTGCCAACATACTTCATTCGTGTATATTTGTTACAATTGATGAACACATTTTGGAGCATTGCCACCAAGCATGGATTATAGTTTACATTGTAATTTGCACTCTTTCCCACACAATTTTGTAAGTTATGACAAGATATATAATGGCTTATATCTGTCATTGCAATGTCATTCAGTACATTTCCCAAGTCGTGAAAATATTCCCATATTACACCTATTTTTCCCTCTCCATCCCCTCAGAACCTCCATTGGCCATTGCCTCCACATCAACGACAAAAGTAAATCCATTAGTAAAGTCACAGTAAGTCTATATTAGAATAACAATGAATCTATTCTAGTCAATCATTAATTCCTAAATCCTGAGGATTCTGTGATGGTGATGCTCACTCTGCTACTAATTGAGAAGGGGCTTAGATCCCATGGTGCAGATGGATGGGACTATCTTGCTTGCAGTTGCAGACTCTCTCTATTCCTTGGGATGGTCATTTTCCATTGTCATCTTCTTTTTCATTGTCCTGGGTGAGTCCAATGAACTGTAGAATAGGTATTGCAACTCTGTTGAGATTCAGGGCCCAGCTGGCACATGAATCAAAGGTTTAAGGCTCTTGTACATACACCTATCAAATCTAGCACTAAATATAGTTTCAAATATTAGGGGTAGAAGAGCCATGTGTAGGGAAACCAGAGCTGAGCCCAAGTCTGTCAAACTGGAGAGCATAAGTTCCCGAGTATGGCCCACAGGCAGGGTCCCAACCTACTGAGCTGTCTGCCTTGCCTATAGTGTCTGGATGTCTCCACTATTTGAGGCAATATTTACTTTGGCAGTGAATGAGATTGTGCTGAGACGTGCATAAACATAACCTGACGTGTGACCACCCAGCTCACTTTGAAGTCTCTTAGCCACAAAAACTCATTTCTTTACTCTTTACCCTTTTGGTCAATGTCTTTTTCCAGTTGCATTGCTGTTTTATTTTATTTTATTTCCTTTTTTGAAATAATTAATATATTCTAATATTTTTTTTAAGTCATGAACACACAACTCTGTGATATAACAAATTAAATTTATTCTATACTTTAGATTAATTGTATTCTTAATGAATAAGTTTAAATAAAATTGATTTAAAAAGTTAATCAGAGGCTTAGACATGAGCAAAAACTACAAATCATACTAAGAAACTGGAAGATATGGCTAAGTAAAGAGAATAAATTAAGAGATCAAAGGAGACACAAATTTGGAACTGCTAATCAGAGATATTCAAACAGATATTCTAAATCAATTCTGGGGGATGAAGGAAAATATTCATAAAGAGATGACGAATATTAAGAAGAAAATATGTGAGCAATAAGAAGAACTTGAAAGTATAAAAGAAATGTAGAAATTATCGAGATGAAATGCAAAATAATTAAGATGATTAAAAATACACTAGAGGCATAAAACTGCTGATTTACACCACCATAAGAAATAAAGCAACAACCTAAGAGACATGAAAATCAAAATCATATTGTCAGAAGAACAGATAGAGAAAAGATTAGAAAAAAAAATGAGCAGTGTGTCAGGGACTGGAGTGACAGAATAAAGCACACAAACATATGCATTATGAGTGTTCCATAAGAAGAAAAGAAAGGGAAAGGGGCAGAAAAAAATATTTGAGGAAATAATGGCAGACATTTTCTCAACTCTTATGAAAGACAAAAATATAAATGTCCAAGAACTGCAATAGCCTCAAAACAGAATAAATCATAATAGACCTACTCTGAGACACATACTAATCATAATGTCAAATGCCAAAGATAAAAAGAATTCTGAAAGAAGAAAGAGAAGTGATTTGTGACATAAAAGTGATCCTAAATAAGATTGTGTCAGTTTCTCATCGGAAACCATGGAGGTGAAAAAAGAATGGTATGAAATATTTAAGGTACTGAAAGAGAAAATACTGCAATCCAAGCATTATTTATCCAGAAAAATTATTCTTCAAAAATGAGGGGGAGTTTAAAATATTCACAAATGAATAGAAAATAAGATAGTTGTCAACAAGAGATCAGCCTGACAAGAATTAAAAAGGGGAGTTTTTCAAGTTGAAAGGAAAAGACTGGAGAAAGTGAATTGGCATATTGTGGAGAAATGAAGATCCATAGTATGGGTAGCCAAAATTGGAGATGCAAAACCCAATAGCACTTATATTCTTAATATAAAATTCAACTTTTTAATTTATATAAGAATCAGAATATAATTAAACAAGGAAAAGACATAGTATCCTGAGAAGAGTCATGGAGAACATACAAAAGAAACATGGGACAAAAATAACAGAAAAGGGGAAACAGGGATATGGGAGCAGAGAATATTTATTCTATGGTATCTAAGTAGGTATCTCTCACCCAAATTAGTAGGTTATAAATGAGGTTTTGTAATATAAGCCCCAGAGTAACCACAAAGAAAGCATTTTAAAAATATAAAGACACAGAAATTAGAAAGGAATCAGTAAGATACATCACAAAAGATCAACTATACAGAAAGGGAGGTGGTGATAAAGGAAATACAGGCAAAAAATAATATGTCGTATAATAAAAAGAAGAAAATGGCTGAAATAAGTACTGCCTTTGCAGTAATAACTATGAACATTAATGGAACAAACTCCTGAATCAAAGAACACAGGTTCTTAGAATGGATACAAATCATGACCCAACTATATGTTGTTTACAAGAGACCTGTCTTAGTCCTTAAGATACAAATAGGTTGAAAGTGAAAGGATGGAAAAAGATATTACACAAAAATAGTAAACGAAAAAACTGGGGTAGATATACCAATATCAGGCAAATAGACATGATGTCAAAAGCTATAATATGAGACAATGAAGGACAGCATATATTAATTAATATATAATTAATGCATTCCACTAAGAAGAAACAACAATCTTAAATATTTATGCACCTTATGACGGTGCATAAATACATGAGATAAACATAAAATAAAATACATGAGATAAACACTAGCAAAACTGAAGGGAAGAGATAGACAACACTACAATAATAGTGTAGCCAGTATGTAGAATATGTAGAAAGAGGATAGTAAGAAAAAAGAGAACTTGCAAAATATGGTAAATGAACTATATCTGTGAGATATATACAGAATATTGCATCCCAGAGCCAAAAGGTACACATTCTTCTCAAGTGGCCATTGTTCATTCTCCAGGATAGACCACATGTTAGGTCACAAAACAAGTTTCCAGAAACATAGAAAGAATGGAATCATACAAAACATTTTTTCTAACCATAATGGAATGAAGCTGGAAATCAATAACAGGGAAAGAACTGGAAAATTCACAAATATATGGAGGATAATTAGCACTCACTTAAACAATCAAGTGGGTCAAATATGAAACTGCAAGTGATACCAGTAAATAACCTGAGAAGGAGGAAAAAAAGAATACAACATGATGTGAATATTCTCGCTCTACTGATTTTGTGATAATCAGGGTAAGTAAAACATTCACTATATTAGAAACCATGCATGTGTCCCCAGACCTAGTTTTTCTTCCTAGGTCTGGATTTTGGAATGTTGGTGATAAAGTAAGCCTGATTTATTATATGACCACCCTGTATGGGAAAAGACTGTAACTTTGTGTATCTTTGATCACCTTAAGAGATATAACAGGGGGACAGATGTGGCTTGGGTGGTTGGGTGTCCATCTCCCATATGGAGGGACCTGGGTTCAATGCCCAGGACCTCCTGGTAAAATTTTTTTAAAAAAAGAAAAATATACAAAGCACGTGTGTCACCAACCAGTCCCCGTGCATCCTTTCTTCCACATCAGAGATTCCAAGGATTGAATCCCAGTGAAGACAGGAGGAGAAGGATGAGAAGAGAGGGCAGGAAACAGACACAGAGTCACCCAGTGAATGGACACAGTAACAGCAAAAATGCAGGGGAGGGGTTTTAAAATGGATAAAAATAAATAGATAAATAAATAAATCTTTAAAAAATGTTTAGGGGAGGAAGATACAGTCTATAGTTGGTAGTAATACTTTCATGATGTTTTTTCATGATTTGTTAACAAATGTTTCACAATAATGCAAGGTGTTTGTGTGTGTGTGTGGGGGGGGGTGATGTGTGGGAGCCCTGCATGATGTTATACATGTTTGTTTTGTAAGTTCATGATGTTTAATGAACACTTATAGTTCATGTATGTTCATGTATGAATGATAAACTTCAATAAATTGTTAAAAAAACAAAACAGAACCTTGCTTCCTTAACTTGAATGTGCCTATGAATTACTTTAGGATATTGTTAAATGAAGATTCTAATTAGCATGTCTGGGTAGGGGTAAGGAGTCTGCATTTCTAACAAGGTAGCACCGTCCTGCTGGTCCTACAGATTTATTTACCCTTAAATTATTTTAGGGATTCTTTTGTTACATTAAAAAATGCCAGGTGTTATTTTCTGTCATTATTGAAAAAAATAAAAAAGAATACAATATGAGACAACTTATGACATGAAGTGAAGGCAATACTGACAGAGAAGTTTATAGCCCTAAACTCTTACATTAAAAAAAAAAATGACCTAAAATCAAATATTAATTGTACAACTGGAAATTAAGAAGAAAACCAGCAAACTAACCCCCAAAGAATGGAGAAGGAAAGAAATAACTACGAAAAGGGCACTAATAAATGTAATTGAAAATAACTAAACAACAAAAAGAATTAACAAAACCAAAATTTGATTCTCCTGGAATTAATGTGACTTCTGAGCCAGTGTCTAATAATCCCCAAAATGTCTGATCATTTCCTTTTCCCCAATGCACACTTACTCTGGCAAAAGGCTGTAAGTCTCCCTGGGAAAAGGTGGGAGGAAGATTAACAGTATAAATTTTTGGCAGTTTAACAGGATCCTTCCCCAAGGGGAGCTGGCCTTCTCCTCATTCAAAGGGCTCTGGGTCTGTAACCTGTCTCAATTCTGGGAATTGATTAAGTTGCCGTGATTCTCTGCATCTGTAATTTGAGTTAGGGTTTTGTTCACTAAACCTAGAACTCTTCTTTTTATACAGATCCAGAAGAAATTCAGTAGACTGACCATGTATTTCACTTCTAGGTACCCCATGATCTATTGGCCAATGCCATAACTCTACGTGACTCAGACTGTTCTGTGTGCTGCTTTGAATCTGTCTTTCATTGTGTTAGCCACGCCCACCTTGCTTTTGACGATTAACTGCCAATACTTGACTTTTACCAGACCGAGATCTGATCATCCCCATAATGTTTAATGATTCCAATTCCATTACAGCCCTCCCTACAGTAATATCTGGACTGCAGAGAAGAGCAAACACAGAGCTCTTCAGAAAAGATGGACTTAGTATTACAAATTTAGTACTCAAAATCCTCGTTAAAGGTGTGTCCTCTGGACATTTCTGGGATGGGTGGGCAGGTCTCAAATGGTAAATCCATTCTAGCATTCCAATCTCTCTAAGCCTTTGAATGCCCTCATCTACTGTATATCACGGCAAAAGGCATCTCAACATCAGACCTGCTAGGCCATCGTTTGGCCATGTTTCACTCAGCCACACAAACTCTTAGAGCCCTTTCTAACCCCTCAAGCTACAGCATTGAATCCAGGTTCTGCTTAGTGGGCCCATATCAATAAATTCAGCCTGATCCAACTTTATATTCCTTCCACCATTATACCATACCCTTACCATCCATCCCCACACATATTCCCCTGATTTCTGTCTATATAAGTTGGAAAATTCATGCAGTTCTTTCAGAGTATAGCATACTTACTCATGGGTCACACTTTGTATTACACCTTTGGGGGCTTGTTGTGATTTTAGTCTAGTAATAGGTCTCAAAAACAGGAGTGGGGGTGGGGGTGGGTAAGGAGAAGGATTAGAGATGTCTTGCAGGATACTGAACTCTGGGCATTCCTTTGCATTTTCTTCTGCTTAGACAGGATTAATCTCTTCAGGCAGGGGTTGGAAGGTAGATTCCTCAGGGCAGACTGGAAGTTGGGCAGTGCATGATGGAGTTTGGCTGGTATTTACCTCATGTCTGGGAGGAAGCCCAGACTCTCTGGGGCAGGCTGGAGGCTGGATGACACAAGGTTGACCAGGTGTGGTCTCCACAGGCAGGCCATCACAGGTTTAAACTGGTGGTCTCCACAGAACTCAGGGTTCCAATGTCCCCACCAATATGATCATCATCCCATATATCTCCATCCCAATCCTCGGAGTTCCACTTCTTTCCAATCAATGCCTTCACTTTAATTGCAGAAACCCTGCGAGGTTGAGATTTTAGTTTCCTCTCTAATTCTGCTACTTGTACAATGAGAGTCTGGGTTTGATTCTCAGTTTTCTCAAGTCGTGGCTACAGGAGACAAGATTTTCTTTCAAGGCACATGTAGAAACTTTCATATCATTCATGCATCATTTAAGTTTCACATTTGAAGACTTCAGCTCATCTCTTTCTTTTGTAACTGTATCCAGATTATCTAGGAGGAGCCAGCCAACATCAATATAGTTTTTGACTACAAAATTCTGTCAAGGTGTTGAAAACACTCTCACCCAGATCCTTGCTTCTTATAAGCGTGGAAATAGGGGAATCCAGTGATGCTATTTTGCATTTCTCTATTGCCAGCTCATGCCACGGACTGTTAGCAAACTCTTTATTATTGGAAATGGAGTCATTAGTACCCTTGAGTCCAATTAGAGTAGAAAGCCAATTACAAAACTCCCAGAACCACCTCAGACATCCCATGTTTAAGACTCTGTTCCTCAAGAACCACTCCGGGTACCAAGATGTATCAGTCAGGGTTCTTCTGGGAAACAGAATCAACAGATTATATCTGTCAATAGTATGAGATTTTATGAGTCTCTCATGCAACCATGGGGATGCACAAGTCCAGATTCTGCAGGCAGGCTGTAAGCCAGGGGCTCTGATGAAAGTCTGATGTAAGGTCCTTCATGACTTTCTGGGAGAAGTTGGGTGTCCAAAGATGAGCTGGGAATTTCTCTCTGAATGTTGAAATCATATCCCCTTTTAAGTCATTCAAATGATTGAATAAAAGATTCACCCATTGCTGATGCAAACTCCCTGATTGAGACAGTTGAAATCAGCCATCCATGCAGTAAACTCACTGGTGATAGAAGTCCATAAATGCTCTTGTATTACAATTAGCCCAGTGCTTGCTGGACCTAACACTTGGACAAAATTACCTGGCCAAGTTGACACATTAGCCTAACCATCACATGGCCTAAATCTGTCATTTCAATACCATTCAAGACAATTCCCAAGTCCTGAAAAAGCCCCTGCACTACACCTGTCTTTCCCTCCCCCTTCCCACAGAGTCTCCAGTGGCCACTGCCTCCAGATCAATGCTGTAATTTCTTCTGTTGCTAGAATGACAATTCTATAGTAGATTACCAGTAAGTCTACACTAATCCATAGTTCATTCCCTAATCCTGAGGTTTCTGGGATGGTGATGTCCACTCCACGTCTAATTGAGATTGGGCTCCTATACAGCCGATGGATGGGACTCTTTTGCTTGCAGTTGTAGGCAAGTGCTGCTTGTGTGTATGATATATGTACATTGACCTTGTGTATTTTTTTTTTAACTGAGAGCTCTGATAATCAATAAATTGATGAAGTCACATATAGTTCACTAAATAGAGCATATTTCTACTTATATAGGTTTCTAATTTGTGTATTTGATGATACCAGCAGAAAAATTAAAACAAACATTATGGATCAATGAGATGTCTCATCATACCAATCCATAATTCAAAAATTTATCCTCATATTGTCAAACATTTGGTGTCTCCCATGAACCTGACACTCTTCTGTTATCTTTGAATTAATCAATTGTTTATTCACAAAAAACTGTAAAATGCGGGCTTTTCTCATCCTCATTTTGTTGATGATGTAACAGAGGAAAGGAAAGTTAAGTAAAATATCTGAAGTAACTAAAAAATAATAAAGCCAAGGAGGAAATCCACTCAGTCTGGATCAAAGACAGCACCGGCTGAATTTTTTGGTGAGGTTTCTCTACTTCCAATTTCCCATTCTCAGATGCAGCTAGCTGGGACCATTAAGTAGTTGATTATGGGACTCATTATTATATTTGTTTATTTGTTTCCAAGAAAACACACTTTCTTAATTTGGGCATTTGAAGGACAATGGAATAATAGTGCTTGGCCTACCTAAGGGAAGAGAGAGGCAGACAAGGGGCATTTTCTCTGAGGACAATGCAGATAGAATTTAAATTGGTACAAACAACTGTGGTAGAGTATTTATTGAGGTATTTAACCACTTAGTTCATCAGTAATATATGGTGCTGACACAAAGGATGATGAATCTTTCTGAATACATTTCTGTGCAACACTTCCCTTTACATAAAGATATTTCTGGTGTTATCTTGAGGAAAAATATAAGTAAGTTAGTCTATATCTAAGATTTGCATTTAAGTCAAAAAATTCATTTGAAAGTAAGCATGTTAATAATATTATTCTTTTATGAGTAGGGAATTCAATTGACACTACCAGGCTTGCTTTGCATAACAGGCAAAAGTAATGTTACATGATTACCAATTCTAATCTTTGGGTAAGTATAAATAAAAGTAAAATTGAGCAGCTCTTTTTAATTTATTTTTATTTTAAAGAAGCCTTAGATTACATGAATGTTACATCAAAAATACAAGGGATTGCCATATACCCCACTCCCAGTCTACCCATATTTACCCATATTAACAACATCCATCATTCGAGTGGTACATTTGATACAATTAATGAGAACATTCTGAAGCATTGTACTAGCTAAGGAGTATAGTTTACATTATACTTTACACTTTGCCCTGCATAGTTTTATAGGTTTTGACAAAATGTATAATGGCCTTTATCTGTCATTGTATTATCATACAAGACAATTCCAATGACCCAGAAATTGCCACATGTTGCACTTATTCTTTCTTCCCTCTCCCTCCCCTCAGAGTCTCTAGTGGCCCATGGCTTTTAATGAATGATACCAGTTCTTCAACTGCTAGAGTAAGAATAAGTCTAGCTTTGTCTATAGTTGCTTTCCCTCCTTATGTTTTTTCATTTCTCAATCTTGAGGATTTTAGGTTAGTGATGTCCACTCTGCCTCTGATTAAGGAAGGGCTTAGATCCCATGGGGCAAATGGATGGAAGTGTATTGCTTGCAGTTGCAAATACTCTCTGCTTGCTGGAATAGGCATTTTCCATCATTATCCATTTTCAGTTGCACTGGATGAGTCAAATGAAGTGGTGAGTAGATGTGGCAATTCTGTTTAGATTCAGAACTCAACCAGCATATAAAAAAACAGAAGATTTAACAATTTTTTTTTAATTTACCACACATGTCTGCATATAACATGCAGAACTGTGTGGGAGAGAGTGTGTCTACAGTGTGAACTATGTCTGATTAATGGCAAAGCCCCAGGATATGTTTATCAATTGCAATTAATGTGCCACACTAATGAAGGATGTTTATGTAGGAGGTTATGGGAGGTGTGGGAGGTGGGGCATATGGGAATCCTTATATTTTTTGTGTAACATTTATGTAATCTATCTTTTTTTAAAAAAGATTTTTAAAAAACCTGATGATTTAACGCATTTTTAAAATTTACCATGCATGTCTGCTACTATACATCCTTCAGGGATTCTTCAATAACAAGAGGAGAGATATTGTCTCATCCAATGTTTTAATTACAAAAAAACTTAATCATTATTTCATAATCCTTGAATGCTTTAACATGGA
>JAQZBX010104454.1:0-10933 GCA_029593785.1 Cabassous unicinctus | reverse complement strand
AAAAAAAAAAAAAAAAAAGACTCCCCAAGATCCCAAGGATGACAGCTACTGCAGGAAACCTAGACACACGGAGAAAGGGCCTAAAAGAACTTCTTCCCTAATGATGCAGGCAAAGGCTGTGGCTGACAGCTCAGCGCCCCACCCGAGGAGGGGCATGAAGTCTAACCACTCTGAGGGTCAGTTTCCTTATCGGTGGCAGGGGCAAAGCCTGCTTGAGAGTGCTGCAAGAATTTTTTTTTTTTTTAAGATTTATTTGATCCATTTTAACCCCCCCTTCCCCATTTGCTGTTTTCTGTCCATTCGCTCGGCAATTCTGTGTCTGTTTCATCTCTTGTCATCCTCCTCCTCCAGTCTTCGATCCTGAAGACCTCCGATGTAGGAGAGAGGTGTTCTGCCATCTGCACTACCTCGGCTTCTGGTTTTTCAGAGCTTTCGGAGCATCTCGTCTTGTCTCTCTCCTTTTACGTCATCATCTTGCTGCATGGCTCCCGGGGCCTGGCAGCTCACCAGCACACAGAGCCTGGCAGCCCATGCGCCTTCTATATACATATATTTTTTTATTTTACCGGGAGGTCCCGGGGATCGAACCCAGGTCCCTCCATATGGCAGACGGATGCCCAACCATTTGAGCCACATCCGCCCCCTGCTGCAAGAATTAAATGGAATGCCTGGCACATACTTGACCTTGGTGCAAGCCTAGCCTCTGAACACTTAAATTGTACCAGGTAAGAGTACCAGGTTTCTCTGGTTGGTGGGAGGGGTCTTTCCAGGCAGTCCCAGCCCCGCCCCAGCTAGAGGAGCTCCCAAGGTCACTTCTAGACTTAATTCTAAGCAAAGTCCCCAAGGTATTTCCCTCCAACCTGAATATGTCCCCCATCAAGAGGGCAATGGTCACTTTCAGTCCTCTTAAACCAAAAGGGAAGGTGGGATGGGCAGTCACATCTTGGCGAAACAAACACCAGAGACCAAGGGCCGTAGGTAACATGTCATTTTATTTCTTTGGTTTTTCCAACTTTACTCTCGGATGATGCAAGTTCAGTCTCCTGCCTGCCTGGCTGTTGTGTGATCCCTCAATGATGGTGGGGTAGGAGGCTCTGAGGAGAGACTCAGTAGAAATGCGGGGGTCTCCAACAGCCAGGCAGGCTGGAAGAGGGCTGAGGGGTGGGTCCAGAGCAGATGGACCAAGCACCAGCAAGCAGAGATTCTGGGTCCTCTTCCTCCAAATTTGCATCTCCCCCTGCTAGCCTTACCACCTCCCCGCCCCCACTCTCTGCCAGGGGGCAGGCCAGCCCCTCCATGATCTGACTCCTGGCCTTCCCATAGAGGCCATCCATGGTTCTCCCTAGACATTCCTACTTCTGCTCAGGCTGAGCCTGGCACCCTCTTCCTTGGGGATGCCCAGTCGTAGCTACTGGCCTGCTCCACATTCGAGTCTAATGTCCCTTTGAGAAACATCTTCGAGTAAAGAGGGTGCCAACTCTCAAAAGGAACTGAGGACATATATTTTGTCCAATGGAACAGATGGCCATGTTATAATACTTTTGTCCCCAGGAAAGCAGCTTCAGCTAACAACCCTCCCACCTCCCCCCACACATACGGCTTCCAACACCAGCAAAGGGGTCCAGCCAACCCACTTAAATCAAAAAATGAAGACCAAAACACAATAAAAATTAAAATGGCAATCAACTGAAGAGGACATCTCTTGTCCTGTAGTTCTTGGCAAGAGACCAAGTGGTGGATTCCTGGCTCTCCCTGCCCTGGAGCCAAGAAACAACATAACCGCTACCTGGAGGACATCCTGGCTGGGCCACAGGGCAACCCAGCTCCCTGTCCACACCGGTCTCCTTTCCTCCCAGTCCCTCTGCGCCTCCCCCATCAGCCGTCCACCAGGGTGAGGCCGTCGTAGAGGGCCCGTTTCCACATGTAGTAGGTGGATCGGGCAGTGAAGGGGAACAGGGCGCTGAACTCCTTATAGGAGGGGAAGCTCTTGGACTGGAAGCGCTCCTGCAAGAACAGCTTAGCCTGGGCCTTGAACTTTGTGGTGGCGATCATGTCCATCACCAGCACCTGGCCATCCCTGCTGCCCGCCGCTGCCACCACTGGGTAGCTGGACAGGGACCCACTGGAAGAACCCCCTCCCTGAGCCTCCAGGGGAGCCTCTCCCGGAGAAGCCTCCACCTGCTGGGCCCCATCAGGTGGGGCCACCACAGCTGTGACATTCCTGCCAGCTTCCTTCTCCAGCTTCCCCTCAGCCTCCTGCACCCCTTTGCCCAAGGCAGAGGCCTGTGGCGGGAGTTTGGACAGGCCTCTGGGCCAGCCTCGGGCAAGACTCTTCCAGACCCAAAAGGTGGACGGTGACAAGCTCGGGTAGCGGAGGCGGAAGCGACAGAAGGGCAGGTGCCCGCTCAGCACCTGCCTGCGGGCAGCCCGGCGCAGACGCCTCTGCCAGCGGGACAGGGGCATCCTCAGGGGCAGGGGCTCTTGGGGGGTGGGTGGCCCCCTACTCGTTGTTACCCCTGTCCCTTCCCCCGCCTCACCCTTCCTGGGGAGCAGGGCCTCTTCCCCAGCAGACGCTGGTTTGGAAGCCCCATCTGCTGAGAGGGCTGGTGCTGGCTTAAAGCCGGGGTTCCTTCGGAGGGCCTTTCGGCGCCAGTTGTAGTAGGTGGACCGGGAGATGCCCGGGAACCTGCGTTTGAAGCAGCGATATGGGACCAGCGTGTTCAGGGAGATGCAGTGCTCCAGGTACAACTTGGCCCTCTGCATTAAGACCACTCCAGGGCTGGACGCCAGCGGGGGGCACCCCAGCCCCTTGGCAACCCGCTCCTCTGGCAGCTTCTCCTCCATGGCCAGGGACTCCCTGGGGGTCAGGACCCGGCAGGTGCCGGAGCCCAGCAGCTCGTGCTTCCAGGCGTAGTAGGTGGAACGGGAGATCTCGGGGAACCTCTGGAGGAACTGCTGCAGGGGCACGACACCCCCGCGGTGGAAGCTGTCCTGCAGGAAGTGCTTGGCTGAGAAGCGGGCGGCCACCTTCTGCCGGTGCTCCTGGGACTGCCGTCGCCAGCGGTAGAAGGTGCTCTTGGTGACGCTGTAGCGCTCACAGAGGTGGGAGTAGCTGAGGCCTGGTTGGCGGTTGAGCAGCTCCAGAGTCTTGGCCGGTGGTGGCAGCCCCGGGGCAGGCGGCACCAGGCTGGTCGCAACTTCAGCCTCCACTTCCTCCAGCCCCACCACAGGGGCAAAGTACTGGTGGCGGAAGAGGTGGCTGCCGAGGGGCTGTCCAGCCCACATGATGTGCAGCGTGGAGGGCGTGTGGTCACAGCGGCGGGGCCGGATGACACGGTTGAAGTACGGCCGGATCTTGAGGTTGCGCATGGGGTAGACAGAGTAGATGTTGCGCTGCAGGACCGAGGCTAGCGCGTACAAGTGCCACACGTTGGAGAAGCTGCTAGGGAAGCAAGTGGCCTTAACGTCGGCGTCGAAGATGGCTTCCAGCGTGGCGGACGGCAGGCTGGTCATCTCCGGGGACTCCTCAGAGCACAGGGAGTAGCGCACAGCCTGTAGCATCACTTTGGAATCGATCATGCCCTGCAGGTAGTAGTGCCGGTGCAGTAGCATCTCCACCACCGTGCGTGCCCGCAGCTCCAGCCTGAGGCCGGCGTCACCCCACAGCAGCATGCTAGCCGCCTCGAACAGCAGGCTGCCCTCGCCCTTGCACACCAGTGGCAGCATGTTCCGTGGAGCATCTTCTGGGTACAGGCTCAGGGCCACCGAGTCCACCTCCAGCACCTGGGGGCCCGGGCCCCCCTCCCGGCAGCTGGGAAGGGTGAAGGAAGACAGGACCCGCTTGGCCTCCACGGCGGCACCGACGAGACCCTCCAGGCCCTCGGACTCCACCGCTTCCTGAAGCTCCTGCAGCACCTGCAGCACCAGCTTGTCCCGAGATGTCATCCTGCCAGGGCAAGGGATAAAGGGCAGAGGTCAGTGTGATGGTACCCCAGTGATAGCCCTGTCCACTCCTGCACCTTCTCTCCAGAAGCAATGTCCACCATCTCTCATTCCCCCACAGCAGAAAACTAATCACCTCCTTGGATTTAATTACTTAACAGCACCGCTGAGGCTGAGGAGCACGGTTTCTGGAGCCCAGCTTTGAATCCGGGCTATGATGTTTGCTGGGTCACCTTGGGCAAGTTATATAACCTTTCTATGCTTCTGGACACTTTTCTGTAAAACGGAGATGGTAATAAAAGTATCTATCATATTGGGTTGCTGTGGGCATAAATGAGATGAAAATGAAAGATGGAGATATATATAGTATTAGCCATTACATATTATAGCAGTATCTAGTACTCTTCATACTATACAGTACAGCTCTAATGGCTGTACCTCTACACTTCTTAAAGGCTTACAATTCTAGACAGAATTGGACTGCCTTTCCCTAGAAGAACAATTCTCAAAGTACAGTCCACAGACCCTTGAGTTAGCAAGTTAAATTATTTTCACAATAATTCTAAAATACACTAAGATAGTACTAAGATATCATTTGCCTTTTTTCACTACAGTGACATTTGGGTAAAACTGTGGTACATTAGCACGAATCAAAACAGTAGCATCAAACTCTACTAGAAGTCGTATTTTTCACCACCACTTGCAGCTAAAAAAAAAATAGTTTCACTTAAGGATGTCCTTGATGAAGCAGTTAAGACTATTAATTTTATTAAACTGTGACACTTAAGTACATGTCTTCTCATTATTTAGTGAGGGAATGGAGAGGACTCAAAAGCATTTCTGCTGCATACGGAAGCACGAGGACTGCCTCACTTGTGTGATTGCTTGGGTCATGTGATGAACTAGCTGTTTTTTTCATGGAATATTATTTTACTTGAAAGACTGACAGTGGTCATTTATAGTTGGCAATATTTGGTAGATATTTTCTCAAAAATGAATGAGATGAGCCAAAACTGAATGAAGTGTTTTCACTTCAAGGAAAACAACTGACAGTATTTGCTACCAAGGATTAATTATTTTAAATGAAACTAATTGGAGAACCTGTATCCATTACAGGGAGCTTGAAGTTTCCCAATATACTCTGCTGATGAGATCAGTGGTGATTTTTAAAAGGGAAATTTTTTATGCTATACTGTAGAATGGTTAACATGTGGAGGATCTGCATAACTCAATGAACCAATGTTTTCCAAATAACCAATATTTGATGTTACAGAGTCAAGCATGGGTTAAAGATTCATTCAAAATACAGGATAGAGCAACAGATTTTAATATAACAGGGTATAAAAAGTTCATTGATATGGTTTCAAGATTCTGCATAAGCTTTGTGAAACTATCACTAGTTGAGTTTTGGTATAGTATCAAAGAATACCACTGAAAAGGCTAATGAAATGCTCTTTCTTTTTCCATCTACATATTGATGAAGTGGGATTTTCTTCATATATTTTAACCAAAACTACAAATTACAACAGACTAAATGTAGAAACAGATATGAGAATCTACCTATCTTCCATTAAACCAGGAATTAAAGAGATTTTGAAAAAAATGTAGAATAACGCTGCTCTTATTAAATTTTTTGTCCTGGAAAATAGTTTCCTTTTTTTGTAAAAAATGTTATTTGTGTTACTGTGTAACAGATTTTTTTTAAAACAAGTTTATATTTTTTAATTTTTCAGTTTTAATTTCAAATACAGTATACATTCACATAACCTATATAAACAAAAGCTTGTTGGGGTCCTCCACTTATAAGAACATACAGGGATCCTGAGACCAAAAAGTCTGAGCACTGCTCTCCTACAACAAAGACAGTCTCCAAAGGGGTGTCAAACAAGGTCAGCTGCAAACTCACCATCAGAACCATCATGTAACTTTTGACACAGATACAACAACTACTGAGCATTTACTATTTGCCATGCTCATACACTGTTTCCTTACAGCAACACTTTATCCCCAACATACAGGTGAGGAAACTGAGGTTGGACTAATTTATCCAAAGTCCACAAGTAAGTGGTAAAGCCAATTGTTGAAAACCAGAAGCTCTTTAGGGCCTATGATTCATCTCCTCCTGCTCCAATTGTCAGCCACCTTTTCAACACACACTAATCATCCTAATTACTAGTATGTTTTCAGTGTTGAGTTGCAAAGCAGAGTCCTTTATGGATTCTACTTTTAAATTAGAAAGGAGACCATTATCCTTCCTGATTTCTTAGATCTGTGTTCTCAGAGTTTGATAAATTGCTCTAGATTAGCCTTAGGTTTAAAAATCGTATTGTTTGGGTGCATTTATTTTCCAACTTAGCAAACTGTACACTTAAGAGATGTGTTTTAAAATAAAATTTTAAAAAAAGGAAAAAAAGGGGGATGTGTTTGTTGAGTATAGATTGTGGTTCAATAAAGCTAAAATAAAATTTTTTTAAGCACTGAAGGAATACCACCAGAATTTTACTTCATAATCATAAAAATAAAACTTTAAAAATTTGGTAATCAGAATCACTTCTGGACAAAATTCCTAGGTTATAGTTGTTTTATTTGTAAATCATGACAAACCTGGTATAGCCACTAACCAGATTTCTCTTTGTACTGTATTATTTGATCTGGGAATTAGGCTATCACTCTGTTAATCTTTTATGTATACTTTTTAAAAAACGATGTTTTCTTTAGACTCAGGCACTAACTTCATGTCAGTTCTTATATAAAAAGAGCACTTCTCTTATGCAATAAAAATAGAGTCCTGAAGAACTGTACACAGAAGAATTTTTTTGTTTTGGCAGATAATGATCTCAACAAAAAAGATGCTGGCTTTTTGTTTTTCTTGCATGATGTCACTGCTTGAACACTGTTATACAGCTGCATAGAAATGAGTGATCTGCTAGATACTTTGCAAACAAAATTATGAAAATAACTACCATTTACTGACTGCTTATTGTGTCCATTTAACTTAGGCAATTCAACCCAAATCTCATAAAAAGTAAGAGGGAAAAACTAATTTAAATCGTGTGGGTAACTCTTCCTGCCCTTTCACTCCATGAGCCGATTTCCTCAGCAGAGCATGAAGTTCCCTGGTTGATTGCTAGTTTCTGTGGGCTTTTCACGGGGCGGGCATTAGATTCCAGGCTTTTCAGAGGTAATTTTGTTTCTATGTGGTTCTCAACTTCCCTCCACGTGAACTACATCTCCATCACACCTGCACCATCACAAAATTTGGTAGTCCCAATTCACACCCAGGGAAACGGAGGCTCAGGGGGATTAAAGTAACTTTCCCAAGACCACGCAACTACTAAAACCATAAAATCTAAGCAATCTGACTCCGGAGCCCCCCTCCTAACCACTGTGATTCCACCACCCAGGGGAATAGAGAACCCAATGTTCTCATCATCAAAAGCATCCAGAAACACATGGATTCTTGGAATTTTGAAACAAACCATGCCATTTGAGAGAGAAGGAAACTGAGATCCAGAAAGGTAAAGTTAACTTGCCTGAATTCACGCAGCAGTGACAGTAAGTCCCAGACACCTTCCAACACAAAGTCCAGATTTGCACTTCCTCATGCACAAACTCCACCCTCCCTACTCTGTCCCACCCCACCTATTCTTCCCTATCGCTGTTCCACCCTGCTCCACCCTCTCATTTCTTCCTTTTCCCCAAAGAAGAGATGTGGGTAAGTATCACCCCACTTATGGTTTTCCCAAAAACTTGCTAAGAAAAAATAGGTTCCCGCTAAGAGGCTCCATGCTCCACCCCACCCCTGGGGCGGTGGGGAAAGGGCAGGAGCCACTGGAAGAAACCAATCATTCTTAAGTAGACAATTGGTGATGGAGTTCAGGTGCAACAGCATTTTGGGCAAAGGCTCCTTCTCTAAAGTGCAATGCAAAGCAGACAGGGTGTTTGCCAGGTGTGCTCAGGGAACAAGGCGTGGAAAGAGGGCTAATCTATGGGCTTCGCCCAGCCGGCCTCTCCCATCCCCCCAACTCCTGGAAGGAGTTTTCATGCAAAAGCTTGAAACCGAGGAGGCGAGGCCCTTCCGGATTCACAGACACCCAGGCTCCTCTAGCTTTACCATTCAGGAGCACGCTTGAGGCTGGACGGGAGGGGTAGGTAAAGTCAGGGCAAGCTGAGGGCATCCAGCCTAGCTTAGCACCTAGGAAGGGCTCTGGAGTCAAGGAATGAATGAACGAACGAACGAACAGACACAGGCAACTCTGCAGATTATGCGAAGCCTCACCTTAACCGAGGCCAGCTTCCCTCTTCCCTCAGTCTCGTTTCAAGCAGGTGGTGTCTCGGGACCCAGGTCTGGCCTCTGTCCCCTGCGTTTGAAGAGGGGTGAGCCAGGGCTCTGGGCAAGACAAGGGAAGGAAGGGCCAAGGGATCCGATTTGATGCTGGTGAGTCTCAAGGCCGTACCTCTGGCCTCTAGAACAAACTCCTTCCCTACCAGCCCTGTCCTGGGCTCTGTGTAGCCCTCTAAAGATCTCGTGTCCTACCTGGGTCCTCCTTCTTCCTGTCCTTCCCAAAGGGGCCCTGTGGCCTCTACAGTCAACCAGGCCCAACAAGCTTGAGGGCTGCCCGGGTCTCGGCTCTCGGTAAAGCTGTGGGGTTTGGTTTTCTCCTGGACAGATGGCCTCGCCAACCTGCCTACCACCCCCTAAGTCAGCCAGCCTGGCTGCCCAGGCTGCGTCCCGCCGTGCCCGAGGGAGTGCCAGCCATCTTGGCTCCCTCCCCAGGGCCCAATGGCTTAGTAAGGCTCGGGTGGCCACCAGGGCTGGCTGGTGGGGACTGTGACTTCCCAAGGAACCTCTCACGGCCAAGGGCACCAGGGTAGGCCTGAGGGGACCGAGTTGACCCTGCCGCCCGAAGTTCCCAAGTTCAGCTGCTCTACTGGATCACGTGTCTGGAGGGGAAGGGTGAGGGGCAAGGCCCACAAGGGGAAGTGGCACGGGGCACCAGTATCTCTTGGGGTGCCAGGAGGCAATGGGTGGCTGGGGAGACCACTGACTGCTGAGACATGGAAACCATATGGGAAACTCAGAGTCTGGGGAGGGGCTGAGGCCACACCATTGTGTAGGGTGGGGAGGGGAGCTAGGCAGGAGAATGGGGGTGGGGATGGGACTGGAGGTGGGGGTGGGGAGAAAGAGAACTGGAAACAATGCCTCGCCTCCCCTCTCCCAGACACACACCCACGCGCTCAGAGCATCTTCTGAGCATCTTCTCGGGGCTGCTCCTTGTCCCCTCAGTGTCCCCAGGCTACCCCTCATGCCCCAGGGGCCTCCAAGGTGGAAGAGCACACATCCTTCTCCTCTGAGACTGAGGGCTTCCTAGTTTACTGACCTCAAGGGTGGCCCAGAGCCCTGGGGGCGTCCACTTCTCTCTCCGCCTTCCAGCCTTGGACATTTAATTTGCCCGGCGGGGAAAGGCCTTCCCATGCAGCGTCGCCAGCTGAGAGCACTCTCACTCCAGATTTGGTTTCATATCTGTAGTGGACCATTGAGCATGGACGGTCTACAGCCAACTGGCCGGTGGGGAAGCGGCTTAAGCCACTCCCCCCAGGAAATCGCCCACCCTCAAGTGCTCAGGTCCCGAGATGAAAGAAGTGCAAATTCGGGGGTCACTTCCAATGGTAAAGTGATAGCAGCTATTGTCTCATCCACTCTACTCAGCTGGGGGTGTTAAAGGGCCCAGACCAAGCTCTGAAACAGACCCCAAACTGCCCAGGGAAAACTTGAAAGAAAGCTGAGGGCTTTCCTAAGAGTTAGGGGGGAGGGGAGGCTAGGAGACGGTTTAGATAGGCCTAAAGGAAGAAAGTCTGTGGCTAGGCTGCCCCGGGGGGGTGCGTGGGAGGGTGCAGAGAGCAAGGCTGGTGCTCAGACACGGGCCTTGGGTGACTGGTCAGAGAGAGAACTTGGGGCTCTCCGAGGCAGCTCCCCCAGCCCTGGCCCTGCAGGAGAACCGGGGAGGCTGGAGAACTATTCACCGTCCCCTGTCTTTGGGCAGCTCCCCCCTCCCTTCCAGAAAGGCCCCACTTTCTCCAAAGGCCGCCACCTCCACTGTTGTCTGCGCATCCCCCAGGCTTGGGACTCAACACCTCTCATTCCCAAAGCGTGCCTGGGTCAGAGCTGCGTCAGTCAGGGACCAGGGGTCCTATCCCCAGGCACCTAACTCTGTGAGCCCCACAGGAAGTGGGGGCATGCGGTACCTGGGACTTCAGTCCCTCCCCACAGCTCACCTCAGCCCTGGGGCCTCAGGTAATCCCAGGAGGAACCAGTCCTATCCGCCCGTCTAGTCCGTGCAGGTGGGGGAGGTGACTGCAGCGGGATTGCAGCCCTGGGTGGTAGCTTCCCCCCAGGGGCTTTCCTGCCTGGCGTTAACCCTTTGGAGGGCTGTGGCTAGCAGCTGCTCTCCCTGGCTTCCAGTTCCACCCACCTCTCTTCTTTACCTTGCCCCTGGCAACCACTATAAAATGCACCCCTCCAGTATCGATTTTGCCCCGACTCTATTATCATTTTCTCCTCTCCCAATCATGAGCTCTATGCTTATCACCAAGGAGCACTGGACGAGAGCTCGCCAGACCCAAGTCCAGTCTCTGCTTCATAATCACAACAGCCCCACCCACCACCATGGCAAGACACCTGAGGCAGTGGCTTAGACGGTCTTCTGGACTTGGATTTGAATGCCAACCCTGCCCTCTTACTAGAGTCTAGCCTTGGGCAAATTGTTTTATACTCTCAGAGCCTTGACTCTCCTTACTGAGGGTTGTTGGGGAGATTCAATAAGAAGAAAATTTTTAGGCATCTAGAACTGCTTGACACAAAGAAAGTACGTTCCAGTTCTCAGCCCCTCCCTCCAGTGAACTTGAAATTATTTCTAAGTTCTTAATTTAAATGCAGTATTTTGAAAGTTTTGAAGAATACTGGTTATCTCGTTAGAAGGACCTGAAATTA
>JAQZBX010104453.1:0-10946 GCA_029593785.1 Cabassous unicinctus | reverse complement strand
ATATATATATATAAAACAAATAACATTTATGTAAACAAATGCACATATATGCATATGTATTTATATATCATTTTACAAATATTGGTATGTGTTGTGAAAAATTTGATTTTTACCCACAATAAAATAAAATAAAAATTCTTGTAAATAAACAGGCGTTCAGAGAAAAACCTTAAAAATGTGATGTCACGAAGTCTACGGTCCAGAAGAAGGAAGCAACTAGGTGGACAAATGCTCCTAAGATGAAGGTTGAGGTTGACCAAGACGTCTCCTTTGCCTTCAGCATTTCTGGGCAGTGGGCAGGTGAGAAGCTGGGTACCAGTGGGTTGAGGAGCAAGGGGGAGGGGAGGAGCTGGAGAGAGCTGACCAAGATGTTTTTGAGGAAGAGGGAGGGAGCTGCAGCTGCGTGGGAACTGGAGGCTGAGGGAGGTTTGTTGGTTTGGGTTTATTTTTATGAATCAGGAGAAACTTAAGGATGTTTACTTGGGTATCTCAAAAGTTCTTATTCATAGTAGGTTGGTTTAGCTCAATGCTCTCAACCCTGTCTGCATATTAGAATCACCTGAGAAACTTGCCAAACGTGACCCCACACAGTGGTATATCCAAACAATAGAACACAACTCAACAACAACAAAAGGAATGAAACGGCAGCACCTGCCGCAACATGGGTGAAATTCAAAATCACTATGCCAAGTGAAAGAAGCTGCTTCAAAATACCACATCCTGTGTGATTCCATTTATATGAAAAGTCCCCAAAAGGCAACTCTATAGAGACAGAACGTAGATTCACAGTTGCCTGGGGCAGGGGGTAAGAAAGGGGATTATCTGTAAACTTTTTTTTTTCTTACCTGTGCCCCAGTAATCAAACTTCCTCGACTCACTTATCTCAGGTCCTGGCTTCTGAAAGTCCATGCCTCCTGTTGGGGATTACCCATCCCCCCAGGTGATCCTTACTTGTGGGATACCTTTGAGAACGGCCCCGTGGTTGACTCCCTTCCATAGGAAATGTGGGGCAACCTTGCTGTGTGAGATTCAGGGCCTGCAAACTGTTCCAAACAACATTGTCTCATCACTCTGCTTCCAGCAGCATCTTGGCTTTGGGATTTTAGGCATGTGTCAGGTAACAGTTACTCTACTCCTTAAGCTTCTCTTGAAGTCCCATACCTCCACCTTCTCCCTCCCCCCACCCCCATGCCTCGTGGCTGGAAATGAAGAGAAAGGAGAAACTCATCAACACTCTAAAAACTCTCTATCTAAAGACACTTTCACTCTTCAGTTTCTTTGCTCTCTACTCTCTTCAAACCCTGAATGAATCTTTAGCCTTCTCCCCCATGTCTGGAGGCTGGGGAAGGGCGAGTGCTAGAAAACCCAACTTGGGGGGGGGGCACCCCCTTTGCAAGTCCTACAAATACAGTCTAGCACCTTACTTTAGAGTATGGGGACTCTTGACCCCTATTGCTCTCAGCTTTGGGGATCCATCCAAAACTCCGAAACAAGAACATTCTAGTTTCAACATCCTGAAACATCTAGTTCATCTCATCTTGGCTAATTGCCAACACATCTGAAATGTGTGATGACCAAATTGTGATTTGAGTATATGTGTTTCTCCCAGAAAAAATTATGAATTAATGAATGTGTTACATTGAAGAGAAAGGTGTGCTCAAGCTACAGACCAGTAGCATTAACGCATTTTCTAGGGCATAAGGTGAAAGGGTACGGAACTTGAAAGGGTTTTCATTTGGACATAACTCCACGTGGCAGTGCGGAGTGGACGGATGCTGTTTTAAAATATCCCCCAGCTTTGCTCATCCAAAAACACACACGGCACCAAAAAGACAATGCTGCCAGTTCAGCAAGCGCCTTTAAAGCAGGACAAAAATCTGGGAGTTGGGTGGGTCAAAATTCTGCCACGTCCAGCGTGTAATCCAGTCCTTGAACCCTCAAGCTATGGTGCATTCTGTTTCATGGCCACGTTTCTATTCAGGCGATGGTTTTAAAACTGACAAATTGGAAGCAGCCCATTATCAGTTCTTCACCTTGAAATACACGATTGATTATTCTCTAGCATAGTTGTCAGCAAACTTTATTCTGCAAAGGGCCACTATAAACATTTTAGGCTTTGTGGGCCTTATGATTTCTGTCATTAACTACTCAGCTCTGCCGCTGTAGCATGAAAGCAGCCATGGGCAGAATGAGCATGGCTGCGTTCTGATAAAACCTTGTTAACAAAACAGGCCATGGCCAGGTTTGGCCCATTTTACAGCCTCTGCTCTAACCAACTGGGCTATTTCAAAAGATAGGTAAAAGTGCTCAAAGAAAAAACAAACAAAACAGGATGTATTTTGTCAAATAATCTTGTTTCCTCGGAGTCTTATGTATACCTGATAAAGTATACATTTATGGGGAAAGGCTTTTGAGATACTCTAATAAATGTTGGTGGGAAGGAGCCAATGGAAGGAATGGTGAAAATGCTGGAAAGGGGATCATTAGTGGAGCAAAGACCAGGAGGAGCAGCCCGCAGAGCAGGTGAGAGGCCTTTCCAACCACAGGAGAGGAGAGGAGGAGGGGTGGGAGGAAGGAGGAATTCCCCTGTGACTGAGCTTCCGTGGCACAGGAGTCACGGCCATCTGCTGAGAGGTTGGGGCGTGGCCGGAGGATGGAGAAAACTTGAGGTTTCCATTATGGATAATTGGGAGAAAGCTGACAAGGGACCCAGAGGGCCTGGGAACCACACACAATGCCACCTGCTTCCCCAGGCGGTGCTGAGTGCTCCAACCTAACCTGTTTATCTGGGTATCCACGAATTCTGGAATGGCCGAGCAGGAAGGACCTTAGAAATCCTGTGTCCCCAAATGAGGGATGACTATCACTGTTGAGATGAGAGGTGGGTTTTGTGTGGCACCCAAATATGACACTGAAAACCATCAGTTTCAGAGTAGGGCACACTTCCCTGCTGCATCCTCTTTCTACCGCTCTGGCCACCTCACCCAGCACGGCTGGGGCGGGTGCTGGCATGCATTTACCACCTCCCTAACACGTGCCGCTTTCCTGTTTAACACGTCAGCAAGCCTCAGACTCAGCACTTCCAAAAGGCAACAGTATCTTGAGTAGAATTTAACATCGTGGATTTGTTCCCCTCCTGTTTATTTTCATGGTTGTTTTCCATTTATGGCAATTGATCATTGGTTTTTCATTCATGATATAAATATATAATATAAATAGTCTATAAATGTTCCCTTTAAATTTAAGGTGAGTCATTTTAAAGAAAACACATGAAGTAAATAACTCTACAGGTAGTACATAGCGATGGCAAAACAGTGACGGTGTTATAAGAATGAGCCAGAGAGGGGAAGGAATTGCTCCAAGATCACACAGCACGCTAGAGGCTGAGCTGCAATTGAATGTCAAGCCTCTGTTCCCAGTCCTCTAGTCTTTCTGGTATACAAGGCCTCGCCCTTACCCAAGAGGTCCCATTTATTTGCATTGTGCAGCCCAATGCTGAAACCACATCAGTGACCCTTTCTCTCTCTCTATGCGGAGGTGAAACTTGCTGGGAGAGAGGTGCCTTCTCCATCAGCTCTGCCCTTTCAGGGTAGGAAAGTGGAGCAGCCAGTCAGGGCCCAGGCTGGGGAGCTCTGTGCCTGAGAATATGTAAGAGAGATTTGGGGAGTATGTGGTGGAACTTGAGCTGGGGATAGGGGCTTCTGGAGGCCAAGGGACCAGGCCCAACTCAGAAGGAGAAGGGGGAGAGAGAAAGGGAAAGATTATAATCGTCATGAGGGCAGAGACCATGTCTGACTTTTCCAATATTTCTCCAGTCATTAGTACCTGGCACATAAAAGAATCTCAGTAAATTCTTTTTGAATGAATGAATGAATGAATGAATGGATAAGAAATACTTATGAATAACCATCATATAATTTAAAAGTGGGACTGGTCAAAATAATTTTAATAGCATTTACTGAGCACCTACTCTAAGCACTCAAGGGATGTTAACTGGCACCACTATTACTAGACTGGCTGAATACCAGGCACAGTGCTAGGAGCTTTACATAGATGATCCCACGCAATCTCCACCATCCCTTGGGGCAGAACCTCTTAGTAACCCCATTTATTGGATAAACTTTTACTTAACACCTACTGAGGTAGCTGAGACTCAGAGAAGGCAAGTACCTTGCTCAACAGCACACAGCTAAGAGAACGGTAGAGCCAAGACCCTGTCCAAGTCTATTTCTCCCTAAAGCCTAGGATCTGTCCCTTACCAACCGCACTTGACAATACGACACCTAGAAGGCAGGTAGGCTCAGCGAGACAATGCTGCATTGAGGAATCTATGAGTGGGTATCAAAGCAAAGAGGTAGGTTTTGATATCTGCTAAACGGAAAATCAATATCAAACTTATTGGAGTCTGACGTGTCCTGCCTTGGACACGTTCCTTGGCCCCTCTGAGCCCATTTCCTCACCTGTAACATGGAATTTACAGTAGCACTAAACCTCATGCAATGGTTACAAGGTCTAAATGGGGTTATACATATAAAGTACCGGGCATCGCACGTAGCACGGGGTAAGCCCTCAAAAAGTGTAGCTATTATAGTTGAAGGAGGACGCAAGGGTGGAGCAAAGAGCCATGGACAGAGTTACTGACAGCTAGAAAACGCTCATTTCCTCCCTTCCCAACAGTGCCCCATAAATCCTGATGTTGTGTTCAGGTCTGCAAGGGTTAACTCAAGACATGCACGCACACACGCACACAGAGGCACACGCGGCACAGCGTTCGGCTGCCCTTTGATCCCCCTCCAAGGCTGGGACTGGAGATGAAGTCTGCCAACTGTGCAGCCATAATTGCATTTTCTTCCTGAAAGAGGGTCTGGTGCAGAACACCTGCGGTCCGGCGCTACGTGACAGCAAGGCTGTCATGCGGGCCTCTGGAGCCTGCCACACAGCCAGCCCTGGCAGGTCCCTGGGTGGCCCTTCCAACTGCGGCTCCCGGGCTGGAAGCGGAACGCCACACTCAACCTGGTGGCGGTCTGGAGTTTTGTAATTCATCTCTTCTCAAGGACCCCAAGGGGCTGGGAATGGGAAAAGACGTTGTCCCCTGGTGGGAAACAGCAGGAGGCTTTTGAAAGGCAGGAGCCAGAGTCCAAAATCAAGCCCTGATGTTACTAGTGTGTGACCTCAGGCAGGTGCCATGTGCTCGCTCAGCTGGAAGGCACGGGGTGGTAACAGGCACTTAGGGATTGAATGAGGGGACACTTACAAAGGGCTCAGCCGTTAGCTGGCAGCACGTGCCTGATAAATGGTAGCCACTAGATGGGAGTGATTCTTTCATTTATTGGATAAACTTTTATTTAGCACCTACTATGTGTCAGGTGGGAGGCTCAGAGGTCATAGGGTAAACCTCGCAGACAAAGTCTCTGCCTTGTAGAATTTATGTGCTGGTGGGGGAGACAGAAAGTAAGCATGGGGAAGCGGCTGTGGCTCAAGTGGTTGGGCTCCCGTTTATTATATGCGAGGCCCCGGGTTCGATTCCCGGGGCCTCCTGGTGAAGGCAAGCTGGCCCACGCGGCACGGTGAGCTGACAGCCCGCACGGCTCGGTGAGCGAGCTGGCGCAACAAGATGATGCAACAAAGGGAGACAAGCAGAAACAGAAAAATGCACAGCAAATGGACACAATGAGCACAAGCAGCAAGGGGGGGATAAATAAATAAATAAAAATAAATCTTTAAAAAATGAAAATAAAAAAAAAGAAAGCAAGCATGAAAACCAATGAGATCATTTTAGCCCAGGATAAGTGCTCTGAAGAAAATAGCACAGGATGATGGGAGAGAAGAGGGACTAGGAGTGGGAGTCCCTACTTTTGGCCAGGATGGCCAAGGAAGTCCTCTCTGAAGCTCTTGAAGTAGAACAGGGTGGCAACCATGGGAAGACGGAGGGATGTGTGTGCCAGGCAGAGGGACCAGCAAGTGCAAAGGCCCTGAGGTGGGCCTCTCTGCCATTGTGTGGAGAGGTAGCAGAGGAAGTGTCAGAAACTCTAAGCTACTATTCATCCAGGCTGGTCAGAGCTGGGGTCAACATAGGTTTTTGGATATCCCAAGGCTCTAACCCCAGAACAGAGGGACAGACCACCACCAAACACTCCATCAAATGTGGTCTAAGACTGCGTCATTCACTCCACAAATACTTACTGAGCCATCCTCCATGCATCGGGAACAGGGCTGGATACTGAGAGATCAAAGCTAAATCAGGAAGGCCGTTGCCTTCCGGGCCTGTGCCCACCTATGTCCCAAGCTCCCATTCCAGGGTCTGGATGATCGAAGGTGCTCAGCAAATATTTGCTGACAGAAGTAATAGGAATAATAACATTTGTTGAGTCCTCATTTAGTTCTTCTACACCATAAACATATTAACTCATTTCATCATCGTGACAACCCGTGGATACCATTATTATCCCCATTTTACAAGGGAAACGGAAGTGCAGAGAAATCACCTTGCCCAGCGTCACACAGCTGCTAAGTGTCAGGTATCAAACCTTTCACATGCTGGCTCCACCCTGCCTCCTCTTCACCATCACCAGCTCTCCTGTTTGGCCTGGAATTGTTCTGGTTTTAGTGCTGAAAATCCCGTGTCCTTGGAAACGCTTTAGTCCTGGGCATACCAGGACAGTTAGTCACCCTACCAGTACTGCCTCACTAACAGGATACACTGTCATAAAATAAAATAAATTTCCATTTGTTGAGGTAAGTACAGCTATAAATACACGTATACCTACAGAGGTAACAAAAGAAGGGAAGACTACATTCTATCTGGACAGAAAGGAACTTTCAAGTAAGCCTCCTGGAAGATGGGACATCCAAGATGGGTTTTGAAGGATGAACAGAATTTGGTTTTTTTTTTTTTCTTGTTGGATGAGATACGGAAGGGCTTTACAGGCAGAGGAGAAATGTCAACAAAATGTTGTGTGGGGATTGGGGATCCTAAACAGTGGGTATTATTAAAGTCTGGGAGCTCTGAAGATTGGATTTTGAAGTTGGGGGTGGACAGTCAGATTTGCATTTTTAGAAGGACCGCTCGTGGCAGTTTTGAGGAGGACCTGGAAGGCTGTGGGGCTACCACTCATGGAAGCTAGAGATGGTGAGGGCCTGGATTTGAGCAGGGGAACTTAGATTAGAGAAGAATTTAAGGGACGCCTCCTTGGAGAAAACCTTTAATAGGAATCAAAACCTTCAGCAGTGGTGCAGAGGTAAAGAAGGCATTTTAGAAATAAGCTCTCTGTGCCATTGGGAGTAGATATCTCACCTGACAATCCAGGCTCACTCTGGCCAGGGGCACCTTTTCTATATTTGAAGAATGGCATTGTTCACTAAAATCAACTGTTCCTTGCTCACTTTATCCACTCTGTCATTCATTTGATAAACAGCATCTACTCGTTGCTGGGCACCAGCCAGCTGTGGGCATTGAGGATCTGCAGCCAACCAGGCACACATGGTTCCACCCTCCTGTCACTCTCAGTCCAGGGGGAAGGCAAGTACTAGACTATCAACTGCAATGAACTAAAGACTTATAAATAGTCAGAAACTAGGAAAGCAGCCAACAGGGGACTAAGGGAGAGAACCGTCTCAGTTTAAACTGGGGGATCTGGGAAATCCTTTCTGACCTGAACAATGACGATTAGACCCAGGAGCGTTCCAGGCAGAGGGGGCTGCAAGCTCAGAGGTGGAACAGAAGCTTGGCATGAATCAGAAACTTCAAGAAGGCCCATGTGGTTGGAGCAAAGTGATCAAGCTGGTGAAAGGTGCGAGATGAGGTAGACACGTGGGCGCGAGCCAGCTCGCCCAGGGCCATGCCGCCCAGGAAGGGAGTTTAGATTCATTCCAAGTGCAGAGGGTGAAGCCCTTGGAGACTTTAATTAGGGGAATAAGCTTATTTTACAAAGAGCTCTCTGACTGCTGGATGGAAAATGGATTCCAGGTGAGCAAAAGTGCCGCAGGGGTGTGGATGAGGAGCCACTGCAGCCGGCCAGGCGAGAGAGGATGCGAATCTGGCCCACAGTGGAAGTGTGACAGAGACAAGTGGGTGCAATGGATATTTGTTGGGGAGAAGGTAGACTCTCCCTTTTTAAAAAAGATCGCATTGAAAAGATTGCCACAGATGGCATCTCACACCCCCATCCCCATTACTCAAGGCAGGGACCTGGAAATCATTTTTCCTTGAGTGATGACTCTCCACTCACCAGGAATTAATCACTGTTCAGATTCCCCTAAAGGCCCAGTTTCTGAAGGAAGAGCAAACAATTTCCTACAACTTTGATCTTGCTTCTCTTCCCAACAGCCAAGTCGCTGAGGGGACCAGAGCCACTCACCTCTTTTTTGAGGATGCTAGAGTATAATTCAGTTCGAGCCGTCCCATGATTCAGGCTTCTAGGGTCAAGGTAGCAATGCACCCCACATACGGTTGTCAAATCTGAACACTTAGGCAAGTCTTAAATGGTACAAGATAGGATTCTCAGTAGCTCCAGCTGAATGCCCTTTCTCTGAAGTAAATTTTCCCTCCTTTTTCTCTTTCCTTTTCCATGGATTTCCCCTCCAGAGCTCAGGAGAGGCACACCCCTTTTCCCCATATAAAATACAAAGAAACTGAGGCAGAGAAAAGATCTCATTTAAGGCAGTAGCAAGATAGTCTATTAGAGTTGCTACAGCTGTAAGTCAGAGTTCTTAACTGCAAGCAATAGAAACCAACTCCGGGTGATTAGCACAGAAAAGAAATTAATTAAAGGGTATTACGTAGTTGACAGACTTGCCAGGAAGGCTGGAGAGCCAGGTTTGTGGATTCTGGGCCAGAAACAGTTCCAGAACTACACCACAAAAGTGGACAGGCGAAGGACACCACTGCACCACAGTAGAGAACCTTCCCAGTCCCTGCCTCTTTGGGTCAGACTTAATTAGGGAAATCACAGAAGGCTGCCTGGAAGAAGTGGCAACTGAGTGGCATACAAAAGAACAAGCTTTTCCAGTAGGTGAGGAGGAAGAGGGAATACAGCAGGCAAATACAGCAGCATGCACCAAACCATGGAGATGTGAAGGGATGGCTCCTCAGACTAGCTGAGGACTCTGTATTTTATCCTAAAAGTTATGGGGAACCATTGAAGGGTTTTAAAGCAGGAAAGTAAAGATCAAAGTCACATTTTTAAAAGATCACACTGACTGCAGCGTGGAAGATGAATTAGAGAGGGGTGGGGTGGGTGCAGAGAGAGCCATCAAGAGGCTGCTACACCCTTGAGTTTGACTTCTTGGAAGGGGCAGCTTTTCCTGAGCAATAAAACACAGCAGAGTGGTTTCCAGCCTCAGGGATAGGACACACCGGATCCAGCGAGAGCAGGAGCTCCAGCAAAAGCCAAAGGCAGACTCAGTCCCTGCCTTCCCCTGGGATGTGAGAGAGGAGAGCTGACTGCCCAGAGGGGGAGCCTGCCTTAGCCCTGGATCATTTCACTCCATGTCCAGAAACCTCAGGCTACAAAGAATGTCCGCAGGTCGCCCGGTCCTGGCGAGAGGAGGCCGTCTTGAGCACTGGCATCTACTTCTACCACCCTTTCAGTGGGCACAGCAGAGTCCAAACCTGCAGAGAGCCAGGCCATGTGGCCGCCAGCTAGTGAATCATTCCAGCTGGTTCCGGCCATTTTCCCTGGGAGGCAGAGGAGCCCAGGGGAAGTGTGTCCTGGTGAGGCAGGGGGCCCAGCAGCCAGCCTGCCGGGGGCTGCCAGCCGTGGCTGATGGGCAGATGATGCTGGCATCCACCCCGCTGACCTCAGGAGGAGGACGAGAGAGAGGCAGCGGCGGGAGAGAGCTGCCGGAAGGGCTTTACCCTCTTTGCAAGACAGAGCTGCCGCCAGGACTAAGACAAGACTCCAAAGTTCAGAGCGTAAAGCTCAAGAGAGTGGCAACTTACTGACCATTGGCAAATAAAGCAACTAAATATTTTCCCAAGCCAGGAGCTGTGCTGACCACTTTGTACCGTCATCATGTACGCTAGATATTTTATACCTATTATTTCATTAAATCCTCTAGGACGGGAGCCCGTGAAATCCAGCCTGTGGCCTGACTTGGAACAGCCCACAAGCTAGCGATGGTTTTAACATGTTCAAAAGTTTGTAGGAAAAAAAACAACAACAAAGAATATTTTACAGAGACAGTTCGTGATCCTAAAATATTTAGTATCAAGCCCTTTACAGAGAAAGTTTGCTGATCCCTGCACTAGAATATAAGCACAATGAAGGCAGGATGTGTGTGCACGTGCGCGTGCACCCGGCTGTCCCCAATGCCTAGAACAATTCTTAACACAATTAAGCACTCAGTACACCTTTGTCAAGTGAATGAGTAAATGAATGATAAATGAATGAATGAATCTCTATGATCACCCAATGAGACAGACACTATCAATCACCCCATTTTACTGGAGAGAAAACTGTGTCTCTCTGGTGACTGTCTGAGTTACTAAGTCACAAAGCTAGCAGGTGCCAGGACTGTGGTTCAAGCTCAGGCAGTTGTAATTCGAGGCCTGGGTTGTTAACTGTGTAAAAGCGTCCAGGATTCTAAACTGAGAAGGTGGGACTGTCTTGTGCTGTCTTGGCTCTTAAACTTTCCTGTGCGTGAAAATTCAGGCTCCCAGGCTGTGCCTTCTTGGAATTCTAACTCCGTAAATCAGAGAGGGGCTGGAGAGTCTGTGTGGGGAGAGAGGAGGGGAAAAGGTGGTGATGGTGGGAGAAGAAATATGGGGGTACGATTAGGAGGGGATCTAAGTCTCCATTGTGGTGGGCAGCGTGAACTCGCTTCCTCACCCTGCTACGGCGAACGATTCCTGATTCCTAAGGACCTGGCGGGGAGGCTCTCAGGGATTGACCTGCCCCCTTTGGGTTGCTGCCTTAGTTTTCAGGGCTGCTACAGCAAATATCACA
>JAQZBX010104452.1:0-10951 GCA_029593785.1 Cabassous unicinctus | reverse complement strand
AAAAAAAAAAAAAAATCAAAACCAAGAATATCATATACCTTAGTGGCAATAACCACAAGACTTATAAATACTGTTGTGTCAATGACCAACTATTTTCTTTTTGGTTGAAAAGATCAGAAAGCAGACTTTTTTAGTTCCAACAACCTCCTAGGCTGCCACAGACTTATGAGCTTGCCCCAGTCCCCTAAGTGGCTAACAAAAAGGTAAATGCCAAAAACCCATGAACCTAAGGGCAAAACTCATGTGAAAACAAATCATGCCATAGAAATACCATTTTAAAAGCAATTCAAAATAAAAATTTGAGGAGTGAAAAGAACAATACTACAAAGCTCTTAGCTACTAGACAACAAAGAATGGTACAGCTCCAATGCAACATAATACAAAAAGAATGAAAAAGTTGGGAGGAATATGGAAGAAGAAAAGTGGAGGAAGAGTAGAAAAGGATTGAAGAAAAAAAATGTTTATTATGCAGCTGCTAATAATACTCTCCAGGCTCATTGGTCTCTGAGCCAGGAAATGCCAAGAGTTTTAATTGTGGATGATTTAAAAGAATCACCAGCTAACTATGAAAGATATTTCGGTAGACATGTCCAAAATGGCACAGCAAGACAATTTTCCAATGTTAACAGCTAATACATTGGGCTATGGAAGAAGTTTTGTGGAAAACCTGCCTTGCCATCTCCCTCTCCACTCAACCATTTGTTGAAAAGGGTATGTTGTACATAATCAACCTCTAATAATGTTCGTTGGTTGCTCTGGCCCTAGGAATGCTTCCCTGGAATGTCTCTCACCACACCTTAGCACATAGTCTCAGCCAAGGAGATGCTCCTAAAATATGCACTCATCTTCTCGTACAAGTAAAGAAACATCATGTTGTTGTTCTGCAAAGCTACATCGAAACACCTTCCAGATGTTCTGTGCTGATCCAGATGTAGTCCCTGAAAACTGCAGAATTCTCTGGCTTTCCTCACATCAGTAATTAAGCTCTGTACAGAGAATAACTGCTTATAAATGTTTGACCTCCAAAGGCTTTCTCTAACTTTGTATTCTATGTAGAAAATGGTAAGTTAGGGTGCAGCTCAGACATATTATAAGTCAGGAAGCTTTGTCTGGAAAACATCCTTTAGACAAGAGCAGTAGCATAGATGATCCAAAACAAAGGTAACAAATGGCAGAACCATCTGGGCTTTAAAAACACCACCACGGAGGCGGATGTGGCTCAAATGGTTGGGCGTCCGTCTACCATATGGAGGGACCTGGGTTCAATCCCCGGGACCCCCCGGTAAAATAAAAAAAAAACATATATACAGAAGACGCATGGGCTGCCAGGCTCTGTGTGCCGGTGAGCCGCCAGGCCCCGGGAGCCAGGCAGCAAGATGATGACGTAACAGGAGAGAGACGCAGGGGAGAGACAAGACGAGATGCTCCGAAAACCAGGAACCGAGGTGGCGCTGGTGGCAGAACACCTCTCTTCTACATCGGAAGTCTCCAGGATCGAATCCTGGTGAAGACTGGAGGAGGAGGATGAGAAGAGATGGCAGGAAACAGACACAGAGAATTGCCCAGCAAATGGACACAAAACAGCAAAAACGGGGGAAGGGGGGTTTAAAATGGATAAAGTAAATAAATAAATCTTAATAACTGCCTTTAACACTTGATAATAAGCAGCTCATTACAGTTTTAGGTTATACCACAAGTAGCTGCGTGCATAAACTCTACTCTTTTAAACTGCATGGGCCTTGAACTCACTGTTGTCCCATAGAACCAAGCACAACACTCTGTGCAGAGTCAGCACAGTGCAGAAATATACTGAATAAATTAACATGGCATATTATTGATCCTTCAAAGGCCACCATGATAGCATTTGAATAAACCCAGAGAAAGAGAGAGGAAAGCCATACTTACTGTGGTGCAATAACTCCATGCTGGGGTGTCACTGTAAGGCAATGTGCCGGCCAGTACAGCTCAAATTTCAGTGACCTCACAGAATTATTTAAAATCCAGAAACGTCCAGTTTTTGCCATTTCACCTATTTTACAGGTAACACGTTACTTAAATTTATCATTAGTGAAAAAGACAAATGATAAACAATAAAAATAAATAAATACACTGGTGAACTGACTTATTTTACTTTCCCAGTTGTTCAATTACAGGAATTCCAAATCCGTGGTAAAGCAAAGTCCACGTGTATACTCTCTTGGAAACTACAGAAATAACTTGTAATACTCAACAAAATTAGAGCAAAAAGGGAACTCTGAAATCCATTACTCACAGTGTTAACTTTGGCATGGACATATTCAGATCTTTTCCCTCTCTGAACTAACTATATCAACATTAAGGCTTATTTGGGGTTGGGGCTGTAACAAGATAAAGAGTTCTTTGGGGATAGGGGCATAGTAAGGAGGAAGGGCTAAAGGATGGCTGTTCTATACTGGGAATTCAGGGCTTAAACTGGCCTCAAGTCAAGGGTGATGTGACATCTCTAGTAGGTAAGAGGAGGACCTGAGCAAAGCAGAAAACCATTACCAAATCTGCAGGAGGTCCAGGGCATATCTTAGACAAGCCCAGGGTACTGAATACATGAACCTGGATTCTGGGGTACATCCTGCCATGTGGGTATTGGATATACTCACAAGGAGAAGGAGCTAGCAGAATCAAGTGTTCAGGCTGGACAGTCCATACTTCTTCAGAGGCTGATTTATCCTGAGGTGAGCGAGCAGCTTGAGAAACAAGTGGAGAACCTTGAGGACCTTTCACTGGTAGAACATCCAAAGAAACATTGCCGCTGTGTTTGCCAGAAGTTCCAGACTCACTAGAAAATGATTTAAAATTTGAAAAGACAGAATTAAAGATGATAAAAAGACAAATTGGGTCACATATGTTTACATTATTTCTTCATAGATATGAAGACATTAAGACAAAACTGAAAGTGGATTACATATTATATATTTTTCCATCAACAAAAATCCTTCATATTGTGTATAAAGGAATGTATAAAAAATAAAGTACAGTGTAGACCAAATTATTGTAGTAAATTCAACAATACTCAACAATTCAATCTCTACCAAGCCTTGACTTCAGGCTCAACAGCAATGAGCTACTGTGCCTGGATACTTGTTTTCTAGTGTCATTCTCTACTAAAAAGAACTAGGGCTTATCAAAGAAATAGCTACTGTAGGGCTGGGTCAGAGAAAGTGTAAGCTGAGCCTAGAACATCCTGCCATACCAATGAATAAGGAAACTGCTCAAAGACTGATACGGTGGGGCACATTAAAATGATCAAGAACCCAACTTGAAGGGACCAAATAATGATAGAAAAGGATTATAACATATTTTATCCATTAGTCCATCCTAATATAAATGAATAAATAAATAAAAGATGAAAAGTAAATCTCTACCTCATAGTGGAAAGCCACGTAATAGATGGAGAAAGATGGTATTAGAAAATCTCCATTTGGTAAACATGTTAGTGGTAATATGATTCAGGTAAGAATCACCAATGGATACTAAATGTTTGATGAGGAGCAAGATATTTTATCATTGCTAAGCATCTCCTGATAAGGTATCTGTTAATTAATTTTACAGTAGAGAGACCTAGTAGACACCACCTTAACTCAGTGATAAAATTATTATTAGTAATGGGACAAGCAATGCAATATGACACCTGAGAAGATGTACTTAGAAAAACAAGAGCATAATTTCTGTGATGGTCTACCAAAAATGTGAAACCTGCACCTGCAAACTGAAATTGAGGAATATTTTATTAAGTAACTGGACTGTACTCTCTCTTTAAAAACATCAAGGTTATTGGTTAAAAAAAAAAAGGGGGGGGGGCGTGCTTAACAGCTAACCTGCAACCTATTTTCTCCGTTTTACCAAGGAATGCCCAGGGAAAAAAAATGATTTGGTCAAATCCCCTGATAATCTTGCTAATAACAGCTCTCCCAGCAAACACACTAGTGTCCTTAACTAGGAATACTTTTAACATGATGTACCTGGTCTATCTAGAATTGTTAATGGTTAAAGAAAACTTATTATTTTATGGGCGACAGCTCTTTGGAAAATATCACTTAAGCCATGTAGTTATCAAAGTATAAAATAGAGAGCTTTCATGATTGAAATAGCCTCCATTTGTGTAAGCAGTGTACTATGTGCACAACCTGGAGATCTGTGTTAATCTGAGCCAAGGTACTAAGATTAATGTTGCAATGAGGACCTAGGAAGAGTTGCTTGCAGTCCCGACTTCCCGAAGCTTCACCTGAAATTATGAGTAAAGCTTACTTCTAAAAAAAGATCTTAGATTCTTTGCATCTGATTTGACAATCTGACCTTCTGTGTGATCTCAGTAATGAAAGATAAGGGAAGAGTGAGGAAATGCTCTATTTAAAAACTAGAGCAGCTAAGTAAGTGCATCATGGATTAGACTCTGGACTAGAAAAGCAGAGGGAAAGAGGAGATTCTAATTTATTTAACAATAAGGACATTTTGGGGATAACTGGTGAAATCTGAATGGAATCTGTGACTAGACAGTAGTACATCTAATAATTTTGATGGGTTTCCATACCATGGCTTTGTAGGAGAGAGACTGTGATTTTAGGAAATTCACATTTTCTAAGTTTAGGTGGATTTAGGACTAACAGATTACCATGTCTGCAACTAACTCTTAAATGGATCAGAAAAAGTTATAGATACATAATAAATGATAAGTTAAACGTGGTAAAATGCTAACAAATGAGGAATCAAGTGCAGGGTATATAGGAGTTCATTGTACTATTTTTCAACTTTTCTGCAAGTTAAAAATTATGCGAACATAAACTAAACAATGATGGTGAAATAAACATTCTGAAACAAAAAATACTGGGAAAAGATCAGTTCTGCTAAGAATCAAATAATCTTGAAATCTGGTGAAAGGATTTTTGTGTTTTCTTTTCTTTTCTTTTTTTTTTTTTTACCTTTTCAATTCCAAGCTAGCTATGGAAGAAGGCTCTCTGTTAGAAATGCAATCTCTGAATTCTCCAATTACTGAAAGTATGATTTTACGCATGTTTCCATAAAAGAGCTGAACATCAGTAGGTTGTTGAGGAAGATCATACACTAAAATAGAAAATAATGTTTGAAAATACATGAGTCTTCATATAATCAAACAATAAAAATATCAGATAATTTTATAAACTTACAGCCACATAGTATTATTTTCTTAGGTTGGGGGTAGATGACATTTTGGTTATAAATACTATTAACTAGCATTAAGTTATAGGCAGTTCGGCCTAAGAGGTCAAGAACCCAAGCTCTGACCCTGGACTGAACTACAGCTGTGCCACGCACCAGCTCTGTGACCTGTGACAAGTCACTTCCCCTCTCTATGCTTCAGCGTCCTCCCCTAGAACAAAGAGTAAGAATATTTCCAATCTCAGACATTGCTGTGAGCATTAAATAAAGATGTTTCTTATGATGCACATGGCCTGTGGGCCAGGCACTGTTCTAATCTCTTTATATATATATTAACTTAGTTAATCTTCAACACTCTTTGAAGTAGGTATTATTCTTATCTCCACCTCAAAGATAAGGACTCTGAAGCTCAAAAAGGTCAAGTAGTTTGTTCAAGGGCATGCAAAAAGTGGCAGCTTCAAAGACATTTAATTTAAGCAAATCCAGAGACCAGACATTATTAAATATATCTTGATTAACAAAATAGTGTTCATGTTGAAGATCTCAAGATCTATCCACCTGAGTTTGTATGTATAGGCATACCTCGAAGATACTGCAGGTTCAGTTCCAGATCACCACAATAAAGTCAGTATCACAAAAAAGCGAGTCACATGAATTTTTTGGTTTCCCAGTGCATATAAAAGTTATATTTACACTATACAGTAGTCTATTAAGTGTGCAATGGCATTATGTCAAAAAAAACACACACAAAAAAACAATGTACATATCTTAATTTAAAAACACTTTATTGCTAAAACTGCTAATTATCATCAGAGCCTTCAGTGAGTAGTACTCTTTTTGCTGGTGAAGGGTCCTGCCTTGATGTTGATGGTTGCTGACTAATCAGGGTGGTGGCTGCTGAAGTTTGGGGTGGCTGTGGCAATTTCTTAAAATAGGACAACAATGAAATTTGCCACATTGATTGACTCTTCCTTTCATGAAAGTTTCTCTGTAGCATGCGATAATGTCTGATAGCATTTTATCCACAGTAGAACTTCTTTCAATATTGGAGTCAATCCTCTCAAATCCTGCCACTGCTTTATCAACTAAGTTTACATAATATTTGTAGTGGTTTAGTTCTTAAACCTAATCTATTCCTGTAAGTATGAACCACTGTAAATAGGACCTTTTGATGAGGTTACTTCAGTTAAGGTGTGGCCCATCTCAATCAGGATGGGTCTTAATCCTAATACTGGAGTCCTTTATAATTGGAGTGAAATTCAGAGAGAGAGAGAAAGCCATAGGAAGAAGATGAAATGAACAAAATCAGGAAGAGAAGGGAGAGGCCAGGAGATGCCATCATGTGCCTCGCCATGTGATAAACCACGGACCAAGCAATGCCAGCAGCCAGCCCCAGAAAGCCAAAGTCTTCACAGAAGGAAAGCATCACCTTGATGATGTCTTGATTTGGACTTTCTTTAAGCCTCAAAACCATAAGCAAATAAATTTCCATTGTTTAAGCAGACCATTTCATGTAATTTGCTTGAGCAGCCTAGGAAACGAATATAATATTCAAAATCTTTTGTTGTCAGTTCAACAATGTTCATAGCATCTTCACCAGGAGTAGATTCCATCTCAAGAAACCACTTTCTTTGCTCATCCATAAGAAAGAAATCCTCGTCTGTTAAAGTTTTATCATGAGATTTCAGCAATTCAGTCATATCTTCAGGCTCCACTTCTAATTCTAGTTCTCTAGCAGTTTCCATATCTGCAATTACTTCTTCCACTGAAGTCTTGAACCTTTCAAAGTCGTCTGTGAGGGTTGGAATTAACTTCTTCCAAACTCTTGTTAATGTTGAGATTTTGACCTCCTCTCATTAATCATAAATGTTCTTAAAGGCATTTAGAATGGTGAATTCTTTGCAGAAGTTCTCCAATGTACTAACATTTGTATAGCAAAATTCTTCCTTTAACATTATCACATTTGATCCTCACAACTTTGTATTTATGAGAAGCTAATTATTATTATTCCCATTTTATAGTTAAGGAAATTGAATTTCAATGATATTAAGTATTTTGTCCAAAGTCATATAGTGGAGCTACGGCTCAAACACAGCAGCACACCATATCTAATCTAATGTTCTTCCTACTTACATCACATCCCTGCACTGAGATAATACTACAAATAAACCAAAAGAGTTAAGACAGGTTGAAAATTTTACCTTCAGTTACTAGTAGCTCATCTTGAAATGTTTCAGCAAAATTAATCTTCTGCAGCAGACTGTATTCTGGAAGTATCTGCTTTATAATCCCTGGTTTATGCAACAGCGCTCTGCCAGAAGATTTTCAAAAATAACTTTACATATAAAATGACCTTAGATATTCATTAATGTATTTAACAAACCCCACTAACAACATGATACCTTATTATATAGAGCTCAAGTCTTAGATCCTCATATAAGCATTTTAAAAAAAGAAAACTTGTTTTGGACATTCCCTTACAAGGGTATACATGGAAACAAAATTATCACAGTTTCAGTTAAATATCAACATCAAAACAAGATCCCCCTAATATAACGGGGCGGGGGAGGGGCAGGTAGGGATGGAAGTACAATTAGATTCTTTTCAGATCTTACATTTTCATTATTTGTGATAATTTGGTCCTAGAGAGTAGTTTGCCTCAGAAAAAAAAGAATACCCTAAGAAAATGATACAAAACAAGACAGCAGAGAGTAACATTTAAATTACCATATAATTATTTTTATCTGGGCTCTTCCAGAGAATCTTTGAGATGAGATGACTGAAATATAAATTTCTCTGTAACACTCAGATGTTCACAAATAAGAGAAATTTCATATTGTAACTTTATGTCAAAGAGAAATTCTAAAACAATACAGTGATTTCTATTTCCCAATAGAAATAATAATAAAAAAAAGAACCCAAAAAGCCTGGTAAACTGATTTCTCCAAATATCAGTTTCTATTTCTAAAATATTTAATTGAAAAACAAAACCAAGTTAAAAGTTGAGCTCTTCACATTTGGTCTGTCTACCATCAGGTAGCAACTTATTAAATTTCTTCTTTTCAAACATTTCATTTATTCTCAACAGATTAAAAAAAATTTGCCAAATTATGTATCAGAATAAAATACAGCAGACAACAAAGCACAAAGATTTGGAAGAAGAAAAGACTGCTATATGCATAAACTCTCTCCCCTACTGGAAGTTAATGATTTCCTACTAACAGATGAAACTTTTGTGAGTTTCACCTATTTTATATTCAGGTCCTCTAGGCTGGGAAAGAAAATTTTATAATAGAAGAACCCAGAATTTTATATTTAAATCACACCTAGACCTAAATCAATATCCTAAATTTACCAACATTTCAGCATATTAAACTATATTTAAATCAGACGTATCAAATTTTCTAAAAGTACGTGCTTTACAGTTAGCCTGAAAATTCTACACATTTCTAAAATATGACTTGATCCTTTCAAATAATTCATAGCACTCCCAGAAATATTCCAAATTAGTCAGTGTGTTTATACAAATACCATTTCAGTAGTTCTTAAATATTTTCTGAAACTGATTTACCATCAGTTGATATACCCTCTAATATATTATGAATATGATCCTAGCATGAAGTATAATACTCCTATCTAGCAAAGGAAAAGAGACGCATGTCTAGAAAAAATGGCACATTCCAAGGAAACATAGGAGATGAGTTTCCTATGTGTATTTCTCCCTCAAATTTTGGTAGCTTATCAGCCAATAAAAAATGTTACTAAGACTTTCAACCTATAAAATTCTATAAATTCCAAACCATTTAAGCCTCCAATATTTCTACTAATAAAATAGTACAAAATACTGAAAGTTATCTACCTTCGATACTGTTGTCTTGAAATTTCATCTCCACCAAAGAAGTATATAGTTGACAGTTCCGTTGCAGTTTTATAACTGCTCTCTCTATCTGATGGATTATATATTATAGTAACATCCTGATAAAGAGAAAAAAAAATCAGGCATGAATACTAAATATTTTTCCTGAGTAAATTATTTCATTTTAAATAAACTATCTTATAAGTTTAAACATTCAATGTAGACACAAATTCATATGTACAGCATATCCAAGATGAGATAATAAACATTTCTACTCATTCATTACTTTCAAATATTATTTTAGCTTCTGGTCATAAATTACAAAATTATGAATGTAATCTAAAAATTAGTTCCTGTTTTTAGTGCAGAAACTTTTATACTTACTTCTTGCGTTCTTTCCTTGAGTACAAATTTATCTGGAAAAATCCTCATCACTTTAGGATCCAACAAAACTTTTTTCTGAGAATCCTTAAAACATACTGCTTTAACAAAAGCTGCTCGAGAGCCAGTGTTCCGAATAGAAAAAGCAATTCTACTTTCTTTGCCAGGTATTAAGCCATTCACTGTTACCATGTAACTGTCAGATAATTTTTTAACATCTTCCAAAATAAGATTACTTGTTCCTCCATATCCAGACAAAGGTATCTAAAAGCACAAGATATACACATTCAAAATTATCTTCATGTAAGCAGAAAGCAGGATATTAATTTAAGTCAGAGAAGAAAAGACATACAGATTTAACACAATTTAAAGTTTTAATGTTTGGGTACTTTTGCTTATGGTCACCCCACTTTCAGGTATAGCATTAAATATTCTGTCTTATGAGAAAAACAAATCAAAGAGCTGGAAATTTATTTACCTTCCAATATGCTATGAATAATTAGTACAGCACTGTAAGAGCCAAGCTAGATAGGTTTGTTAAAGAAGTATTTGGGGGAAATATACTGATGTTTGTAATTTACTTTGAAATGCATTTAAAAAAAAATAAGAGAGATGAGTTGATCAATGTATAGTTAGATACGTGACACAAGTAATATGGCAAAATGTTCATTGTAGAATCTAAGTGGTAGGGTGTGTGGGTATTCACTGTACAATTATTTTAAATTCTCTAATCCTGAAAATTTTCATAATAAAATGTTTTGTGGGAAGATCTATTATAACATAATCCTCTTAGCTTTTGGTCTAGCCAGTGTCAGAGAGAAGTATGTACAAGAATCCAAATTAAAGACTAAAACTCAAACAACTATGTGAACACAGACACTCTGGAAACAAGCAGAAATGAAAGACCAGGGTTGGGTTTTGGGTTCCTTCCACAGTGCTATCCACTGAGCCCCCTGTTTCAGCAGGGTCCAACACTATTATGAAACAAATATTCTTTAATTCTTGTTAAATTCTATAAATAAGAATGTAAAGGTATTTCACCTGATAGAAAGTCAACTTTTCAAACCCTTTAAAAATCACAATTATAAAAACAAACCAATAGCATTCATTCCAAATTAAGTATTAAAAGAGGTTCCAAAGTATCCCTTGCAACCTTGAAAACATCAATAGATCAATTTGAATTGTGTTACGTTCTTAATCAAAATAGAATGTGAAAGATTATATTTAGGTCCCTCGTTAATTTGAATTGGCTTGCCCTTTGACAGGGCTTCAGATCCAAAACTCCTACAAATCCCACATCATTCAAAGTAAGCTATGGTACTTTCAAGAAACCAAAAATGTTTCTAAATATTTTTTTTTCACAGAAACATGCAAGTAAATTTTAATATAAGTATTCTCCCTGAATTTTCAAAGCATAAAGAATCACAAATTACCAGTGAGTAAAAGATTGAGGAAGAATTAACAATTAAATAAAATGAAATCTGGCATATGCCAATAAATCCACAGACTTAACAGGAAAAACTATCACTCTAGAGCATGATTTCT
>JAQZBX010104451.1:0-10947 GCA_029593785.1 Cabassous unicinctus | reverse complement strand
AAAACTACAATGAGATATCATTTCACACCTATTAGACTGCGACTATTAAAAAGTCGGAGCACTGTAAATCTTGGAGAGGATGTAGAGAGATAGGAATGCTTATTCACTATTGGTGGGAATGCAGGATGGTACAGCCACTGTGGAGAACAGTTTGTCAGTCCCAAAGGAAGTTGAATATAGACTTGCCACGTGACTCAGCAATACCATTTCTAGGTATATACCCAGAAGAACTGAGAGCAGTGACAAACAGACATCTGCACACTGATGTTCTTAGTGGCATTATTCATGATTGCCAAAAGTTGGAAATAACCTAAGTGTCCATCAACTGATGAATAGATAAACAAATTGAGATGTATACACACGATGGAATATTATGCAGCAGTAAGAAGAACTGAAGTTGTGAAGCATATGACAACATGGATGAACCCAGAGGACATCATGTAGAGTGAAGCAAGCCAGACATAAAAGGACAAAAACAGTATGATTGCACGATTATGAACTAAATATATTGTATAAATTCATGGAGTTAATAATTAGAATATAGGCCACCAGAAAATAGAAAGAGGGTAGATAACGGAAAGCTGAGGGTTAGTTTGCAGAATTGGTAAAAAGGTTGTATGCAAATCTTTGGAAATGAATAGAAATGGTGAAAACACATCATGGTGTTTGTAACTAGCAGAGCTATTATACGGTTATGACAGTGTTTTCAAGGGGAAGTCTAAGGTAATGTATATTACTAGAATGAAAGCTAATAACTGTAACATGGGACTGTGTAAGATAGTAAAACTTCATGTAAAACACGAATATGGGTGATATTGAATATATAAAACTGTTTTTATAAAATATAAATACAAATATACTAGAGAGAAGGAAAAATAATAACAGCTATATACGGCAGGGGAAGCATAGAGAGATTGAGAGATGATGAGTTGTGTTTGTTTTTTGTTTATTATTATTATTGGAATAATGAAAGTGCTTTAAGAATGATTGAAGTGATAAATGCTCAATAATGTGATTAGAATGAATACCATTGATTGTACACTTTGGATCGATTTATGCTTTATTAATACGTATAAATAAAATTGATTTGTTAAAAAATAATTCAGTAATTTCTCTATACTTCTGGCATCTCTTAGAGGCAGATATTCTCATTCCATTTCAAAGTGAAATCTCTCTAAATATGGATAAGAAACAATCCTTCCTTGCATCTCTGATAAATATTGCACCATCAATTTTTTTCTTATTTAAGTGAAAAGAGCTATTATGTCTTTGGATAAAACACAAATAAACTCATATCTCAGTGCCTATACTTTGTTTTGTTACTAGGGAATGTTACTAAAAGGAGACTCAAATTTCTTATTCATAGAAAAGTTTTAGTAATATGTACGTTGTTTTGATGATTACGTGAGATAATATATGGAATATCCATAGCATGGAGACTGGCACAGTAAAATTACTCAGTGAATTTTAGTTTTGTTGCCTGCTGGCTCCATACTTTCCTCATCTTCAATTTTGCTCCTTTGCTGAGAGTTGCCTGTTACAAAGAGATTTTCTGATCCGTTCTGATTCAAATTTTATTCCTAGCATCTTGACAATAAACCTCCTTTTCTAAAAGTCTCCTGAATAGTTTGCATAGGTAAAAAACACCTTCTCAAATCTAGATATTTACAAGTCCTTAAAAATAACACGATCCAATATATTGATGTATAACTTATATACAATAAAATAAACCAATTTTTAATTAGCAGTGTGTTAAATTTGTTTCTGTGTACATTTGTGTATCTTTCATCAGAATCAAGATACAGAACATCCCCATCCACCCAGTAATTAATACCTTAATAGATATTAAGGAATACCTATTTGCGGTCAATCATCTGCCCCCTGCATGCCATCCCTGTTTCAACTACTAATCTGCTTCTAGTTACTATAGATTATTTTTTCCTGTTCTAGAAATTCATATAAAATGAATCTTACAGTATGCACTCTGATGTGTCTGGCTTCTTTCATGCAGCATAATAGTTTTCAATTTATCTGTAGTCTTTCTTTTTTTCTTGTTACACAGAATTCCATTTTATGGATATACCACAATTGGCTTATGCATTCAATTGTTGATGGACATTTGATTTGTTTCCAGTTTGGAGGCATTATGGAGAACTATTAGTATTCATTTACAATTATTTTTTGTCAACATATGTTTTATATCTCTTTGGTAAATATTAAAAAGTAGAATTGTTTGATTATGAACTGAATGTATGTTTAATTTTATAAGAAATTATCAAATTGTTTTCCAACATGGTTGTATCATTTCACTCTCCTGCCGGCATTTTAGCCATTCTAATAAGTGTGTAGAGGTAAATATTTATGGCTTCAATCTGCAATATTTTTCTTTTACAGTTAGTTCTTTTTCTTTCCTATCTAAGAAGTCTTTGCCAGTCTCAAGATTTCAAAGATTTTCTCCTGTGATTTCTTCTAAAAGCATTGATATTTATATTTATTATCCATATAGAGTTAATTTCTGTTTATGGCATGAGGTAAGGCTGAATTTCATTAATTCAAATTAATATTTAATTAATATTTAATTAAAGTAAGTCTTTAATAAGGTAGTATGTACCTTTCATATTTGTTCTTTGTCTTCAAAATTGTCTTGGCTATTCTAGGTCCTTTGCATTTCCATATAAATTTTAGGATTAGCTTGTCGATTTTTATAAAGCAGCCTTCTGGGATTTTCATGGATTTTAATTGTAATTTTAAAGAATTTGTAGACTCATTTTGGGAGAATTGAGATCTTGAAAGGATTGTCTTCCTTTTAGTTCATAAACATTATAAATCCTTTTATACATTCAGATAATTTAAATTTCTCACAGTATGTTCAGTAATTTTCAGTGTGCAGGACTTGCACATATTTCATTATATTTATCCCTAATACTTTAATGATTTTGAAGTCAGGATAAATGGATATTTTTAAATATCAAATTGTTCACTGCTAGTATATAGAATTATGACCTTGCTAAATTCATTTATTAGTTCTAGAGGTTTTTCTGTAACTGTCTTTGGATATTCAATATGTATGAAGATGTCATTTGTGAATGAGGCTTATTTTATTTCTTTCTACCCAATCTTTATGCCTTCTCTCTCTCTCTCTTTCTCTTTTTATTCATTGCATTAATTAGGAATTCTAGTAGTGAATAGAATAGAAGTGGTGATATCAGACAAACTTGCCTTGCCTAAATATTAGGGGAAAGTATTCAGGCTTTCATCAATAAATATGATAATTGTTCTAGAGTTTTTATATATACTGTTACCAGCGTGAAAAAGTTCCCTTCTAAGTTTGCTGAGTTTTTTTTAAAAATCATGATTGAGTATTGAAGATTGTCAAATGTTTTTTCTACATCTATTGAGATAAATATGTTTTCTCTCCTTTACTTTATTAGTTTAGTGAAATATATTGCTTGGTATTTATTGGGAATTGAATTATGTTCACAACAGGCAAATAAATTCAGGATCCAACCCCATGTCCTGTGAGTGTGAACCCATTTGGAAATAGGACCTCTGAAGATGTTATTAGTTAATGTGTGCCCAAACAGAATGAAGGTGGGCCTTAATCCATGACGACTGAAGTCCTTGGAAACAAAGGAAATTGGACACAGAGAGAGAGAAGCCACAGGGAGTAGCCAGAACCTGGAAATCAGCAGAACCTGGAAGACAAAGAGGACGCCATCACCTGTATTGCCATGTGGCGGAAAAGCCAGGGACCAAGGATAGTTAAGCAGCCAGCCCTAGAATGCCATGTTTGAGGAGAAAGCATCACCTTGCTGTAGCCCCAATTTTGAACTTCTCCTAGCCTCAAAACTGTGAGTCAATAAACTCCCATTTGTTTAAGCCAACCCATTCATTGTATGGAATTTGTTTTAGCAGGTGGGAAACTAAGTGTATCTGGATGTTAAACTAACTCTGCAACCTTGACTACACCTTCTCTGAAATAATGCTAGATTTTATTTATTAAGATTACATTAGTTATTTTTGTATCTGTGTTCATGAAAGATTTTGGTCTGTAGGGTTTTTTATTTCTTTGGTTGGTTTTGGGACTATTTTTGTCTGGTGTTATTATTAGGGTAATGCTGGCCTCATAAAGTTACCTTTCTCTATTTTCTGAAAGAGTTTGAAGAGAATTAGCATTATTTAATCAGTATTTCATAGATACATAGAAATAACCAGTGAAGCCATATGAGTCTTGGATTTTCTTTGTCAGAAGGTTTTAATTACAAAAAGATACAAGGCTATTCAGATTTTCTATTTTTCTTGCGCTTCTTTTGGTAATTTTTTTCAATGAATGCATTAAATACTTCAATTTATGGCCTAAAGTAATTTATGATTTCCCTGTAATACATATTAATTTTTGTAGAATCTCTAGTAGTGTCTCTACTTTCATTGTTGATATCGGCAGCTATGTCTTCTCCTTTTTATTTGATAACTCTAGCTAAATGCTGATCAATTTTATTGTCCTTTTCAAAGAAGCAGCTTTTTTGCTTTATTATTTTTTATTGTTGTCCTATTTTTCATTTCCTTGATTTTTACTCTAAACTTTATTATTTCCTTCCCTCTACCTAATTTGAGTTTAAGTTGATCTTCTTTTTCTTGTTTCTTATTGTGGAAGATTGGATTTTAATTTTAAATCTTTCCTCTTTTCTGATATAAGCATTTAAAGTTAAAAATATTTCTCCTAAATACTATTTTAGCTGTATTCTATGAATTTTGAAATCTTTGTATTTTATTTGGTTTACAATATTTTCTAATTTCCCTTATGATTTCTTTTGGGCCATGTGTTACTTGAAATATGTTTTCCATCTCAATAATTTTGGATTTTCCAGGTTTTTAAAAATTCTCTTTTACTTTAGCTCTCATGTACTAAAAAAAAAACATACTCTCTGTCTTCTTTGACATTTATTGAGATTTCTTTCATGGCCCAGCATATGGTCTATTTGGGTGACTAATGCAGGTGCATTTGAAAAGTATATGTATTTTGCTGTGTTGTGTGACATGGTATATAATGTCAATTAGCTCAAATTGGTTGATAGATTTGCTGATTACTACTTCAGTATACTTAGAGAGGGGTATTAAAATTTCAGAATATGATTGTGGATTTGTCTGTTTCTTCTTGCGGTTCCTGTGATTTTTTTTGCTTCATGTTGTTGGAAGCTCTGTCATAATTTCATACACATGTAGAATTCTGTCTTCTTAATTAATCATTTTGCTTAAGAAGCATCCTTATTTGCCCTAGAATATTCCTTGGCCAGAAGTCTACATTGTCTGGTATTAATACAGGTACTTCAGTCTTCTTTAGAGGGTGGGTGCAGGGTATAACTTTGTCTATTCTTTTAATTTTATCCTAACTCTATTTTTATACTTAATGTCTATTTCTTCTACATAGTCTATAGTTGGATTTAGCTTTGGTTATCCAATCTGTCAATCTTTGTGAATTTTAATTATAGTGCCAAGCCATTAACATTTGTGTAATTATTGATATAGTTGGGTTTAAGTCTACCATTCTGCTATTTTTTAAAATTTTGTCCCATCTGTTTTTGTTCCCTTTTCACTCATTTCCTGCCTTCTTTTGGCTTACAAGAATATGGTTTTTAGTACTCCATTTCTTCTCCTCTTTGCCTTTTTAGCTATATCTCTTTGTTTCTTTCTTTTTTAATGAGTGGGTATTCTGGGGTTTACAATACACATTTTTAACTTGCCACAGTCTGTCTTCAAATAGTAGCATATCCATTTTAAATATAATATAAAAATATTACATCAATACTCTATTCTCCCTGCCTTATCCATCATTTTGTTTTTGTCATAAGTTTTACAACTACACAATTATAATTATTAAAAATTATTTTTGCATTAAAGTGTAAGTTATTTTTAAATAAATATGAAATGAGAAAAGTATTTTATTGTTACTAACATAGTTATTATTTCCAGTCCTCGTTTGTTTGAATAGTTTTGAGTTTCAATCTAGTATTATTTTCCATCTGTACAAAGAACTTCCTTTAATATATCTGTGCTTCAGGTTAAAAGGTGATCAAATCTCTTAGTTCTTTTTCAATATAAAAGCTTTATGTAACTTTCAATTTAAAGGATATTTTTTGGTGCATATAGAATTTTAGTTTGGTAGTTCTTTTTTTCTTTTCTCCTTTAGCTCCATTGCTTCTGATGAAAATTTGGCTATTATTTGTATCTTTGTTTACATGTATTTAATGTGTAATTTTATTCTGGATGTTCTAAAGATTTTTTTTTTTTTTTTTTTTTTTTTTTATCATCAGCTTGCAGCTATTTGATTACAATGTGCCTTGGTTTGAATTTGTGTTTACCTTGCTTGGGGTTCATTAAGCTTCTTAAATCTGTTAGTCTATATTATTTGCATTAATTTTGGAAAATTTCCTGTCATCATTTCTTAAAAATTTTTCTGATTTTCCTTGTTGGACTCTAATAACATTTATAGTAGGCTATTTTAGATTGATCTATAAGCAAGATCTCATGGAAATCTAGTTTATAATATTGGGAGCTTTTTTTAAAAGCGACTTTTCCTTCCTTGCTTCAGTTTTGCTATAACTGTCATCAAGTTCACTGATCTTTTCTTCTTCAGTGATTAATCTGCTTTTAAAGAATCTTGTCCCTTTATTTTTCATTCAAATATTTCGTAGTGCAACTCTAGAGTTTCTATTTGATTCTTTTTTATATTTCCAGTTTTTCTCATTATACTCATATTTTCCTCTGAATACTTAAGTTCTTGTCTGCTAATTCCATCATTTCTTTCAATTCTGGATTGGTTTAAATTTGTTGTTTTTTCTCCTGACTATGGGTCACACTTTCTTGTTTCTTCATATATTTAGTGATTTTTGATTGAATGCTGAAAATTGTGATATATTTTTTAGTGTCTAGATTTCATTGCCTTCTTGTTATGTGTCTGTATGTGTGTGTGTGAAGTTACTTTTGGATCAGCTTGATTCTTTAAATTTTCGTTCTAAACTCTCTTATAGCCAGGCTAAAGTACTCTTTAATTTGGAGTTAGTCTCATACCATAGAAGTAGATTTTCTGAGATCTTTTTATGCTTATCCTTCAAGGCCTTTCAACTTTTGACCCCACACTTTCATTTCAGTCTTATCATCCATTTTCCTTTTAATGTATATTTTGTGCCAATTAGGTCCCTTATTTTTTTTAATGATATTTGTTCTCTTTGTCTGAAATGCCCTACTCTTTTTCTTCCTATTTAAGTTTCTTAAATAAATTTTCTTCCATACGTAAATTACATGGTACCGCCTCTGTGATGGTTAGGCTAATGTGTCAATTCGGCCAGGTAATTGTGTCCAGGTGTTTGGTCAAGCAAGCACAAGGCTAATTATAATACAAGAGCATTTATGGACTTCGGTCACCAGTGAGTTTACTGTGTGGATGGCTGATTACATCTGCATCAATCAGGGAGATTACATAAGCATTGGGTGATGCTTTTATCCAATCAGATGAATGCCTTAAAAGGGGAAGTGATTTCAACATTCAGAGAGACTTTCTCAGCTCATCTTTGGACAGCCAACTTCTCCCAGAAACTCATCAAGGATCTTTCATTGGACTTCCATCAGAGCCTCTGGTTTGCAGCCTGCCTGTGGAACCTGGACTTGTGCATCCCCACAATAATGTGAGAGACTCTTATAAAATTTCATATTATTGACAGATATCTCCTATTGATTCTGTTTCCCAAGAGAACCCTGACTAATACAGGTTCTATGAGGCTTCTCTTGGTCATCTGCATCAGAAGTAATTTCTTCCTCTTCTGAATTTCTGAGTTTCCTGGTTTGAGTCTTTCTTAATTGATCAATTTTACCTTATATTTATTTTTATTCAAATCATTTCAACTTTCTTAGCCTTAGCATCCTCATCTGTAAAGTGAGGTGATGGGTGGCTAGATTTCTCAGATAATTTGTAAGATTTGTCCATTTTGTGCATGGAAAGTTATTATTTTGATCATGATTATGATGATACTGTCACCTTTATAATATTGCAATCTCCTTGAGGGCAATACCTGGCCATCTGCAGAATAGAATTCTTCTATATATTCTGACCTTACCCTTCAGATATTATGACTTTTTGTTTGTCTTTTCTAAGTCTTCTAAGCTACAGTCTATCCAGTTATTCTCTAGTCATGAAGAAATTATAAAAAGAAATAATCAATTACCTAGATCAGGTCTCTGAAAACACATGTTCCTCAAGCATTTTGACATGTATGGTAAAAATATATTTAGAACTACTTGGATACTTATCCTAATTTGTTTAACTTTTTCTTAAAGATGTGGATTGATTGGCTAATTGAACTGAAGCTGGCAGTTAGTAAGCATTTATTAAGAGCTTTCTGTTTCCAACAACAGGCTAGATGGATGCCTTGGGCCAAAAAATAGCCTTAACAATAGTAATACTAACTAGCATTCATTGAGAAAATACTCTGGTCCAGACACTGTGCTTAATGGATTTGCATATATGAACTTTTCTAATTCTTTTAGAAATAGGTGGCTTTTATTTAATCCTCACTTTTAAAATAAGGAAACCAAGGGTTAGAGATGGGAAGCAACCTTCCCAAGATCACACTCTCAATCTCAGCTGTACATTAGAATCAACTGGGCAGCATTTAATAAATTACCACATCCCCTTGTACAAATTCAAATTCAAATCGTTTAAATCAGAATTGATGGGGGTGCAGCCCAGACAACAGTATTATAAAACACCTTTCCAAGCATTCCTAATATGCTGCTGAAGTTAAGATTACTACTCTATAGCCTTTATTTCATCCCGTTTATAAAAGATAGACCCTGCCCAATATGAGCTTACAAAGTAATTGAATAGACATACACAGATGAAATAATAATGAGTCAATACAAAGGAACCAGGAGGTTACAAAAGCAAACACTGAATTATATAGCTTACTATAAGAGCAGCAGAATTTGTGGGACTGTAACTCAATTATAATTCTTAAGTGTGAAAATGGTTTGAACATAAAGGATGGCCAAATGCTTTCTCCCTAACAGAACAGAAGATGCTTTTAAATTGCAGACGAGAACATTTCCAGCCTAAGAAAGGTTTCAACATTCGGTTGGACTGGGGGACACAGGTTGTCTTGAAGACTCTTAACTTCGGCTATTTTAAAAATAACCCTGCTCAAAGACAGGGCATTGGACCGTGTGACCCCTCAAGTCCTCTCTCACCCAGGAATTTTGTGACATGCCTTGGGATTCAGACAGCTCATCACTGTGAAGAAAATGAAACAGCCATTGTATCTTGCTAACCCTGACAGTTCGCCCCCTCCTGTCATCACCACAAAGTTGCCCTAAGTTATCAAAGCACATTTCAATTTAGGTCCCCAACAGCCAAATTCTGAAGAACAATAGTGCGGTACCTGAGAAAAACAACTCACTCTACCCAGTACTCATGATAGCAAAACCATCTGTCTAAACATTCAACGTTATCACAAGTTTGCACCGCATCAGAATAAATAAGTTAGGCCTAAGAGGCTGAGTGATCAGTGCCACATAAAGAAATTGATAGGCAAGAGTGTTAAATGAATGGTAGGGATATCAAAGGCATGCATGTTGGGGAATACATCTTGCCCACTGGGACCAATGAATAAACCAAAAGGGGTTAATGTGGATAAAAAACAATGAGCACCATGGTCATATTGAAAATAGCCGCAAGTGCATGGTGCTTCACGTTGCTCTTCACTTCCATCAGCACTGACCTCAGCATAGGAAATGATGCCCAGTCCTCTCTCACTGCCATCCTCTCTGTATAAGAGCTGGCCACCTAGTGCCACCTAAGCTAAGAACACAGAGGCAGGGCAGGAATGACTGCCGAAGGAAGACATGGGAGGCAGAAGAGGAGGAATATATATATAGGAAATGACTGTAGACACATCTGATCAAAATGTAAAATCTGACATTTATCTGTTTGCAGTCTTGTGGAAAGGTGGTCTTGCCAACCACGGATGGGCTGGAAGCAGTGGTTTTTCTATTAAGGGTATAAAATGAGGGTAAAATTTTAAGTTGAGGAATTTTTCTGTTGCTAGAAGGCAAATTACTACATGCAGTAGTACAAAAGAACAGGGGTAAACAATACAATATGCTGTGAATTGCGAATGCATGTGTGGTAATGTCATGAATATATTAACTTCCTTCATTGTCAAGGCAAGTGACAGAGGCTGCCTGAAATTCAGAGAGGAGCCGGCTGTCACTCTGCAGCTCAGACACTTGGAGTCACATCTCTCCTAATAACAAAGTCTATTCTGTTTACATTTGACATGGCGAGCAAGGGGTAGTGAGTTGCTTTTTTATGAGGAAATGAATGAAGGCATGAATGAATGAATGAGTAAGTGAATAGATGGAGCTTCTCTACCCAGTCCATCCTGAAGCCATCAGTACTCCCTTTTTGGATGTAAACAAATCATCTCTGACAAGAGTGCATTTAGATGAATTTTTTAATCTTTCTGGCAATGGGTTGTATTTATTTATTTTAACTATGTCAACATACTGTACATTTCTGAGTCTCCATTTCAGTGGTGTTTAATAAAAGAAACTTGAAAAGCACGACCATGTCAAAATCTGGGAGGGAGGAGATTCTGTAGGAATTAATGGAGAGAAGGGAATTTAAGGATGAGGCCAGGGAGGGTTGGTGACAGGTTAACATTAGTTCAGGCTGGACTTGGGGGCGGGGGGCTCTGGATATCTGGCTGTTTCCCCTATTCTAAAGCGCAACGGAGGTAGGAAGGTAAATATCTCATTGTGCTTAATAGCAGGATCCCGAGAAATGTTCTCAGAGTGAAGGAGGGAAAAGAGCCGGAGGCAGATTATTAGGTTGGAATTAAAATGCAGACGAGATTCATTAAATTGTTGACCCTCCTCCCCACTCAAAAAAAAAAA
>JAQZBX010104450.1:0-10949 GCA_029593785.1 Cabassous unicinctus | reverse complement strand
AGAATAGATGGAACATGGAGCATTTTGGGGGCAATGGAAGTGTTCTACATGATCTTGCACTGATGGATACAGACCATGTTAAACTTCACCAAAATCTATATAAGTGTATGGTCCAAAATGTAAACCGTAATGTAAACCATTGACCATGGTTAGTAGCAATGTTTCAATATTTATACATTAATTGTAACAAATGTACCATCCACATGTAAAATGTTATTAATAGGGGAAAGGGGAAAAGGGGGAGGATGTTGGGTATACAGGAATCCCCTATATTCTATATGTCACTTTTCTATAACCTAAAGCTTCTTTGAAGACAAAATGAAAAAAATAAGACACTGGGGGAATAAATGGAAGAAAATGTCACTGTACATACAAGACAACAGATCTTACAGTGATATAAGACATAATGTCAAAAATTTTTTTTTAATTTTATATATTTTTTATTTCAAATTTTTAAAAATTTGTATTTTGTTATTTTTAAAATTATCATTATTTCATCTTATTATTAATTGTATTTGGTTATTTTGTTGGCTACATTTTTTGAAGAAGTTTTGGATCACAGAAGGGTTAAACTGTGGTAGGGGAGGATCATTGGTGCAGGATATCAGTGATGGGGGATGCGTGGGAGGAGGTTCACCTGGGCATACCTATAAGGCATATGAATGTATTCAAGTGTCAAGGTGGGTGGAGTTCCACACAATAACCAAAAGAATATCGAATTCCCATCCTGGGGAGCTCTGTCACATTCTCTAATGGGACAGCAAGAATCCCCGGAGTACTGGGGCAGTGACTAGTGAAGGAGAATGGACCATTGACGGGCCCTTGATATTGATGACTATACTTATGAACCTTTATTTTTGAAATTGAAACTTAGACTAGTATTATGGGATGCCTAAGAGTTACCTCCTGAGAGCCTCCTTGTTGCTCAAACAAACTCAGCATATAAATACATTACCTTCCCCCCAGCGTGGGATATGACTCCCAGGGATGAGCCTCCCTGGCACCGAGGGATTACTACCAAGCACCAACTAGCAATGCAACTGGAAAAAGACCTTGACCAAAAGGGGGAAAGGGTAAAGACAAATGAGTTTACATGGCTAAGAGACTTCAAAGTGAGCTGGGAGGTCATTCCAGAGTTATGCTTATACACGTCTCAGCAGGATCAAATGGACTGCCAAAGTAAATATTGCCTTAAATAGCAGGGCTCCTGAGGGCTCTGGAGACACCCAGACACTATAGGCAGGTATATTAGTCAGCCAAAGGGATGCTAATGTGAAATACCAAAAATGGGTTTGGTCTTTACAAAGGGTATTTATTTGGGGTAGAAGTCCACAGATACCAGGCCATAAAGCGTTAAGTTTCTTCTCACCAAAGTTCATTGCCACGTGTTGGAGCAAGACAGCTGCTGATGTTTGCCAGGGTTCAGGCTTCTTGGATTCCTCTCTTCCCGGGGCTGCGTTTCTCTCTGGGCTTAGCTCCTCTGTTTCCTCCACAAGGTCAGCTGTAGACTATCAGGCGAATGGTTCACTTCTCTTCTCCTGGGGCCTTTTCTCCAACATCAAAACTGCTTCTCAAAAACGTCTTCAACTCTGTTCTTTGCCTTGCCTTTTATATTCGATTCCCCACCCACCAAGGGGTGGGGCTCAACGCCCTACTGACGTGGCCTAGTCAACTCCCCAATCATAACTCAGTCATGCCCAGATTAACAGATCACTTTACAAGCATGATCCAATTATATTTTTGGAATTCATTATTACATAAATAGCCCAACGGCCACAGCAGGGCAGACAGCTCAGGAGTTTGGCACCCTGCCAGTGGGCCCTACTTTGGAATTTATGTTCCCCAGTGTGACAGAGTTGGACTCAGTTGTGGTTTCCCTACACATGGCTTTCAGCCCCTTCTATTTGAACCTATAGTTAGTACTAGAGTTGATAGGTGTATGTCCAAGAAACTTAAATCTTTGGGCCATCCATGTGTCAGTTGGGACCTGAATCCAACAGAGTTGCAACACCTACTCTCCAGTTCATTGGACTAACCCAGGACAACTAACAAGATGATGATGGACAACGCCCATCCCAAGGAATAGAGACTGTCTGCAACTGCAAGCAAGATAGTCCCATCCATCTGCCTCATGGGATCTAAGCCCCCTCTCAATTAGAGGTAGAGTGGGGAGTGGGCATTACCATCTCAGAATCCGCAGGATTGGGGAATGAACAATGGACTAGAGTAGATTTACTGTTATTCTACTATAGACTTATTGTGATTCTAGCAATGGAAGAACTTTTATTGTTGATGTGGAGGCAGTGGCCACTGGAGGTTCTGAGGGGAGGGAGAGGGGAAAATAGATGTAATATTGGGCATTTTTTGGGACTTGGGAATTGTCCTGAATGACATTGCAATGACAGTTACAGGCCATTATATATCTTGTCATAACTTATAAAATTGTGCGGGGCTGAGTGTAAACTACAATGTAAACTATAATCCATGCTCAGTGGCAATGCTCCAAAATGTGTTCATCAGTTGTACCAAATGTACCACACTAATGAAGGATGTTGTTAATGTGGGAAAGTGTGGGAGGAAGAGGGAGCAGGGCATATGGGAATCCTTTACATTTTTTATGTAACATTTTTGTAATCTAAGTACCGCTTAAAAAAATAAAAAAGTATATATATAAATATAAATTAACAAATAATTAGGATTACTAAATCATTATATAGATGCCTTTTTACTTCCAGTAAATTATAAAATAGCCAAAGGTTGAGATCTGAAATTACTGAAACTGGCTAGACCGACCTCATCCTTTGTATCTGCCCATTTCCAACGAAAATCTGCCATTTTGATGTTTATTCCGGAAGGATCTTACCCTGCTATACGGTCACTTCTACCTACTGTTATGATTATTCCAGATGGATCTTAACTTTGTATATGAACATTTCTATTGAAAGGGTAACCACTCCACCTTCTTCTGTTTAACATCCATATGAAAAACCTAGTGGCTGACCTCTGTTTTAGGTGCCTTGATCTCTGATAATGATGGCAACTTTGTGACCCACCCCCACCCTGTTCAGTCCCTTAATGTTTATTAATGAAGGAACCTGTGCCCAGCTCCACCCCAATTTTTCACTAGCACCCTGATGTTATAAAATGTTACAATTTCTGCAGATTCAGGAGGTAGTTTGGGGGGCCACAGGGCCTCTGACCTCCTCTGCTTGTGCAAACAAACTCTTTCTCTCTTTGAAACCTCCTGTCTCAGGAATTGGTCTTTAGAGTGCATCCTGGAGAAAGAGCCTGCATATACTTGTTTTCACTTCTTCTCTGAGGCCTGCAGTCTCACCCTTCATTACTTCCTTTTGTCCTTTATGATGGCCAGAAGATCTTATCCTTGGACCCTCCCCATCCCTTGTCCCCTACCTCTAACCTTTCCCCACAGGACTCAATAATCTTAGGCCACTCAAAAGTCTTCTATCTGAAAGGAAAGCCTGAAAGAGCTGGATTTGTCTAGTGATTAGAAAAACTCTTTTCACCAAGGTGTCATGTATACTTAGCACCACCAGAAGAATTTGCATTTTAAAGAGGCATCCTGTAAGGGGTGATGCTGAGCTTTCTTTTATGGTCCAATTTCAGGCAGCAGCAGGTCAAGTACTATGGGCAGGAGGCATTCCTTAGGCCCAGAAATCACAGCCTGTAGTGACTAGCCATCGCTTCAGGTGAAAGACTGCTTCAATAATCATAATAGGGAAGCCTATTCCTTTGTGCTCCAAGAAAGCACAGGAATTTAAAATGAGGACATTGGGTGACAGTTTAGATCAAACTTTTTTTTCCCTTTCAAAATCATGAATCAGTCATGAACACACTAACTTTGAAACAAAATTTGACTTCCCCAGGGCTAATTTTGAAGCCCTGTTGATTCCCTACCTAACTCCCTGCAACCCCTTCCACTTAACATTCATGATTCAAGGTGTTACTAGAAATGTGTGCAGAGAACACATTGACCTTCACCATCTCCGTGGTTGAGAGAATGTGTTGACAGTTGAAATGTGGGCAGGTACATTTTGGAGAGGCCAGAGTTGCTGCATTTCACTGTACCAAGCAGAGCTGAGGTGACAAGTGAATCACCTTTAAGGTTCATAAATAACTAGAAATATTTCTCTTTCTCAGTTCATTTTCAAAGCTTAAAGAGCTGTTCCTCTAAACCTTTTTGAAGTCCTAACACCCTGGACCCCTCTTTATCCTCTCCTTCTGGAAAGTTCCCTACGGCAAAGAATATTTAAACAAAACACATTCTCTTCCCCTCTCTCATTAGATCTTCACAACAGGCCTGTGAGGAGACAGGCCAAGTCCATTTTGGAGTTGCAGATACTAATGTGCAGAGAGGTGAAAGATGACACAGCTGGTAAGCAATCACGTTACGTATGTCTTTAAACCCACATCTCGCTATGCCAACTCCAGACTCATTTTGCTACCCCATGTCACTTTGCTCATTTTATTATAAAATGAAAGGAGTTCCTGCAGCATCCTAACAGGACACACAACCAGGGCCAGCCTTATGGGCTGGCATGATTTCAGGGGTGCTGGGAAGCAGTCACTCCCCCCCACAGTTGCTCCAGAAACCACAATGTAAGATTTATTCCTTTGGTGTAAGGATCTGCCTCCTGTGGGTGGGCAGAGGGTGGGGGTTATGGAGTTATAGACCATTAAGACTTCTCAGTCATTTAGAAGTGTGTGTGTGTGTGGGGGGGTGGTGTTGAACAACTTCTAAGATATTGTTGTGATGGGTTTAATAATCAGATCCTGGGGGGAAAGCGGGGAGTGTGCAGGGCATGTATAGACACAGGCATGGAGTTTTGGGGAAGGAAGAGAAGGCTGAGAAGGAAAACTGGGGGCACCAAAGCCAAACCTGGCTGCCTTAGAATTTGCTGGGGCTAAGGGCCTGTCTGAAGTCTCTGGATAAAAGGTAAATTGTGGGGAAGCAGATGTAGCTCAAGTTTTTGAGCACTTGCTTCCCATGTACAAGGTCCCGGGTTTGATCCCCAGTACCTCCTAAAAACAAACAAACAAACAAAAAACAACTCTCATTGGGGAGCAGATGTAGCTCAGTGGTTGAGCACCTGCTTCTCATGTACGAGGTCCTGGGTTCAATTCCCCGTACCTCCTAAAAAAAAAATAGTAAATTGTGGAAGCATAGGTATCAAGGGTAAAGCACAAAACTGTAGAGAAAATCGGCAGGTTAACTGTTGGTTGAATAACGTTTGAAATTTCTGACTGTTAACAGTTCCAGTCTTGTTTTGCATCAGCCGTTACTGCCCTGCACTCTGGCCCTGCACTCAAAGCAAACCAAACCCCTTTACTTTGCCTCACCTGGCCGCCCCAAGCCTTTGCTTATGGTATCCCCTTAAGGCACAACATTGCCTGTCCCTCTCTATCTGCCTGCCCAAAACATACTTCTCCAGGCCTCCTGCCTCCTGACCTGCACAGCTGAAGCAGTCACACCTTCCTCCGAACCTTCAGAATGGGTTATCTGGACGTCACTTAGGGGACCCTAGACATCTAACCTTGTAATGTGGCCTGAATCGTGTCTAAAGTCTTCTCTTCCCGCCAAGGTTGTGAGCATCTTGGAAAGAGGGCAGGGCCAGGTCCTCTTTATATCTCCTTTCCTCTCTCCCCACGGCCCAGAGTCCTGAGAAATGGCCAGCCAATGATAAATGCTTTGCAGTTAAAAGCTCAGTCTCTGAAGTCAGAACATTCTGGAAGCAAGCCCCAGCTCTGCCATACTAGCTGTGTGACCTTGGGTAAGTTACTTAATCATCTACATCTTGGTTTCCTCATCTGTAAGCACCCACTTTTTCAACCAGCTAACCCATGTAGGGTGTGTAGCATGATGCGGGGCGTGTGGGACACATTCCATAATTATCTGCCATTATTATTATTTTTCTCTTAATGAAATGTGCAGTTCTATCAGGCCCCCTTTATCAATAACCTGACAGAGTCATTACCCCAGAAGCAAAGTCACATTAGGAGGCTTTTGGACAACTATTTGTTCAATACTCTGACTTAACATTATATTTACAGCAACATTTACCTGATCCAAATGCAGGGAAAAAGCGGAACTGGTTTCAGCTCGAATCTGATAGTTCTGTGGCCCACACACGGAACACCGCCAAAGTCTCCACTCCCTGAACAGCGGTTTGTGGAGATGGAATAGCAGCAGTTTTTCATTTTCCAGAGTCCACTCACCCTTCCAAGAATCTCAATGCCTCATTGATTCATAATACAGTGCATAAAGATTTCATTTTTCCTGCCCATAGTGATACATTATGGAGGCAATCTGTTTTGCTACTGAAAAGTTTGCTTAGTAGAAAAATTTGGAGTTTGACATTCAGGAAATTACAGTCATCTGTAAAACACGATTGATATGCCAAGGCTAACATTTTCATTGCACTCGCAGAGCCAGAATAACTATGATAAAATATGTGTTATCCCACACACGTTTCAGGATCTTTTAAGGAAACATTAGTTAGCTCTGAGAACCCCCTCCCAGGGCTCTGGGAATGTAATAGCTGGGCTTGTTGGCCATTTGCCATTCACAAGGCTATCTCCCTTGGCCCCCCCAAGACTTGGGCTCTCAGACAAAGCAATGGCTCAATACATTTTCTGACTTGGTGCTGGGCTGGAGGCTAGAGCTATGCTTTCCTGTGCCACCAGGTGCAGGCCATGAAAGGGAATCAAGGAAAATTCTGATTCCCTTTTCTGATTCTGATTCTGTCCCCATGGTGAAATTATTAACCAGCCACAGGTAGAGATGAGGTAGAACTAGGAGCAGAAGGCTTACCAGAGAGAAATTAGGCTTTTCTATATCTGCTTACAATTTAAATGCATTCTCGACATTTTTACACCCAGGCATTTCTTTGTTCTCTGACAGGGTGCAATTTTCAGTAGTAAATGGCCTCAGAAGCCCAAGTCACTGGAGCTATCCACTTGCACCACACTTGATTTCAGAATGATAAACGCAATCAGTTTAGCTGAGGGGTGGCGGATGATCTTCATGGCTACATTGAAGGGTCAGGCTTGGCCGCCTGGCAGTTTTCATTTGGTCCTCAAACATTGGAACCCATGGGAAGTGCCCATGCAGTAGTGGCCCCAGAAGCAAAGGGTCAGGTGCCACTGCACTTGACCTTGGAAATGGCTTACAGCGCCCCCTACCCGACCCTGGGTTAACTTTTTGGGGTACTGAGAAAGGCATTCTGCACAAAATGTGTGGCTAAGTCTGACTCATATGACGCAGGCAGATTTTAAAGGCCTCAGGAAACTCCTGTGTGCACCCATGCTCACATAACAGCAAGTGCTCACTGACCCTTTACTATGTGCCATGCACGATTCTGAGTGATTGACATGTATTAGCTCATTTAATTATTATAGGCACCCTATGAAACAGATGCTAGCATTAACAGCTTCATCATACAGATGAAGAAATTGAAGCACAGAGAGGTTGAGCAACTCTCCTAAAGTCACACAGGAAGAGGCAGAACTGGGATTCAAACTTCCAACAGGGTGGCTGTAGAGCTTAGGCTCTTAAACTGTATGCTATACTACCTTGCCTAATTTTTTGTAAAGTCCTCTCTTGCAGGACATGCTACGCAGATTCTTCTTCAACTGTCCCATCCCTGTGATAGGAAGGCTTTCTTGTCCTCTGGAGGCTCTTGGCAAAATGTCACTCTCTTCCTGCCCCATGCTAAGCTTCTTGCAGATAACAACTTAGCTGCCTTGATTTCCTAACAGTGGTTGCACAGATGCTAGAGGGGCAAGGCTGAACCCAAAAGGTAGGGGGAGGAGAGGTGATGGGGGCCAAAATTCAGTTTGGCTAAGAACCACGGCCACCTAGGAGCATCTGGACCCTCCAGCAGGGGAACTAGAGGAAAAGTGACTTCTCAGAGGTGAGCAGAAAATCCACTTACCTCCCACCAGACTTCAGTTCTGGGGGTGCCTATATTCTGGGATTCTGGGAGCCAAAGCTCCCCTCTGGCCCTCATTTCCAGCTGATTTGGCAACTCACCAAGGGAGGAAGAGACACAGGGGAGCCAAGAGGACTCATCAGAACAAAACAAGGGGAAGCAGAGGCTGGAGGGGTGAAGACGGAAGGGAACAAAGGGGAGTCAGGGGGCAAGGAAGAACAAGAAAGGATGAAGGGAGGATGCAGGAAAGAGGAGGGATGGAGGAGAAAGCAGAATGAAGAAAGGAGGTGATGGAAGTGGCACAAAGGGGGAAGCGAAAGAGGCCAAGAGAGGGGGGAGCCTGAAGAGAAGAGCAGCTCCAGTTCCTCCCTTGCGTGCATCTACATCCTGTCCACACAGGCTTTCACATCCTCTAGTAGAGTTCTGTAGCAGTTTGGCATTATTTATGAATTCCAAAAATAGATATTGGATTATGTTTGTAAACTAATCTGTTCCTCTGGGCATATTAAATTGTATTGGATTCAGAGGTTTTGCTTTTACTTGATTAAATTACGATTAAGGCTTTGATTGGGCCGTGTCAGTAGGGCATTGAGTCCACCAAGGGGCTGAGGACTCACAGAGAAAACCACACGGCAGAGCAGACAGTGGAGTTTTGATGCTGGAGTTTTAATGCTGGAGCCCTGGGAAGTAAATACACAGAGAATCAGATATGTGAGGAAAGAGAGAAGGCTCCATTAGACACAGCAGAGGCCCCCCAAGAAGAAAGACAAGCCGTTTGCCTGATAGTCTACAGCTGGCCTTGTAGAGAGAGGTGATTAGCTGAGCCCGGAGAGAAATGAGCCCTGGGAGATAGACGAGACTTATCCCAGCTGATATTGGAAGAAGCTGGGACCACGGAGCCTTAAGAGGAAGAGGAAGCCTGAACCCTTGCAGACATCAGCAGCATCTTGCTCCAACACATGGCAACAGACTTTGGTGAGGGAAGTAACTTATGCTTTATGGCCTGGTAACTGTAAGCTTCTACCCCAAATAAATACCCTTTATGAAAACCAACTGATTTCTGGTATTTTGCATCAGCACCCCTTTGGCTGACTAATATACCTTCCTTCACCACTGCTGGGTCCTGCCCAAAGGCTCTTATGTTGCATGGAGCTCCAGTTACATGACTTTGTCTATTCCTTTCTCTGAGGCCCAAATGTACTTATAGAGTCAGTACCTGTCTCCTTTCCCTGAATTTTTACACATGCTCTTGGTTTTTTGCCTGTCACTAGGCCGTATGCTCTTTTGGAGGCTCATTTTTTACACTTACACTGTTATTTCTGGCCCTCAATCTCTCTCCTACCATTACAGGAAATCCTAGGAGAACTAGGGCAAGCGACATATGAAGCCTCTTGTAATCACTGGTTCACATTTATGTGTACATACTTTATTAGAAGGAAATGAAGATCCTTGCAGGTGTGGGATACAGGCTCGGTAAGTTTTGCTAAGGAGAAAAGGCACTGCTTGGAAAGCACAGATGCTGGGGGGGTGGGTACACGGAACAGAAACAACATCCAAGGGAAGTATTGAGTAAGTGCCTGAAATACTTCACTTACTTCACAACTCCCCCAGAATTTAACTATTGTATAAAGCAAGAGATCCCTGATATAGTCATGTTTTTATATAGTCATTCTCTATTTACATGATACCCATGCACTCGACTTTTAGAAATAGTTCTTAAATACTCCTAGGCATGAGTAAGAAAGAGCCTTTTGGAAGTCACCTCAAATCCTTTTTGGAAGTGGGCGGTTTACAAAAAAAAACAAAAAAAAAAACTGGGGCAAAAATAGAAAGCCTATCCCCCTTGTTTATCTTCAAGATGTCTTACAAATGGATTTAGAGGGCTTTATTGCTCTCTGAGTCACACAATTGGCTTAGAGAAAGTTTTGAAATCCAGAATCCATAAAAAGGTCCTAACATATTGTGAGAAAATTCCAGAGGCACTCTCCTGCCAAATGGTTCTTGTGTTCTCTGCTGGGCCTGCCCACCTCCTGATACCACGCAAGGAATAAAGGGAGCTGCTAGGGTTAGGGAACCAGCAGTGTTGGCTCTCTCTATTCCATCCTGTTTTCCTCCAGGGCAAGGCAAGTGACTGTTACCCCCAAGCTGCTCTTTTCAGATAAGACCCTCTTGAACAATGGGTTGTTGAACGTGGGAAGGGTCTGGGAGATTCTTAACCTAATATGGACAGGCAAAATACAGGTGCCCGGTCCCACTCAACAATGAAGTCAGGTTTTCCCTTTCAGTCCCTTCTGCTTCACCCCTACACTGACTAGGCCCATTTCTCTCTCAGTAGCCAGTCCTCAGGAAAGCAAGGTCCTTGGAGGCCTCGGCAGGTACAAACAGGGGGGCAGCTCCAGGACTACTCTCCCGCCTGTTCTTTCCATCCCAGCCACCCTCCCCAAAGTTCCCCAGCTCCATCCATCCAATCTGTTACCCACTTAACAGTTTTCTTCATTTCTGTCCCTGGACAATTTCTTTCACACCTCCCTCTATTGTTCTGCTTTCTCCATCTCCAGGGTGATCGATGACCCAATAGGCATTTACATTTACAAAGCAATTGCATTTACATAAGATAGCTCTTATCTACTGCCTAAAGAGGCACAACTATAATACATATATAATAGAGTGTGCGCCTATTCATCATCCACATTTACAGTGCTTTCGGACAGGAACAGGATAGACTGTTCTAGAAATTGGTATATGAGGGGAGCGAGCCCTGTAAAATTTATCACTAAAGTAATCAATGCATTCCAACTAATGTGCTCCACACCTTGAGGTGAAAATATACTAAATGTACAGGGGAAGCATATTTACTCCTTAAAGTTTGCTGAATTTAATTTGAGCTTTCCTTGACTTCATTTAATAGGAAGATTATATAATCAGCAAGTCAGTAGCAATTGAAGATACCAAGTCTGGTCTTCACCCATTGGAGCATTTTGGTAATATCTAGTAATGGCA
>JAQZBX010104449.1:0-10956 GCA_029593785.1 Cabassous unicinctus | reverse complement strand
CTGAAGGCAGAGGAGGTAAAGTGATTTACTCAAGGTCATGAAATGAATTAGTACAAAACCAAGACTCAAATCCAGTAGTCCTGTTGTTTAATCTAAAAATATTCTTTCCATTACTCCACCTCCAGTACATTTATTCAAATATCTTTACTAAAATATATTATTTTATAGTTTAAAACTAAATTTTATTTCTTTAAAAACTGAAAAGACACTTGGTGTCCTTCCTGGTAAACAAGTTTTTTTTTTTTTGTTTTTTTTTTTAATTCTACTCTAACTATAAAATAAATTTTTTTATTATCCTGTTTTAAAGGCAGTTCCAAACAAACTCAAAAATTGTATCTACAGAGGATTATTCACACATACACACATGCACTACACGAAAGTAACTATGTTCATGAATATAACACTCGTTTGGATGACTATGTAACACTAGTTTGGATGACTGTATTAACATATTTTTTTAAAGGAGGTACCAGGGATTGAACCCAGGACTTCATACATGGGAAACAGGTGCTCAACCACTGAGCTACACCTGCTTCCCAATGAGAGCTGTTTTGTTTGTTTGTTTTTAGGAGGTACCAGGGATTGAACCTGGGACCTGGTATATGGGAAGCAGGTGCTCAATCACTTGAGCTACCACCAGTCCCCCACATAATTTTTTCAATGCTGTATAATCACTGCCTGTGGTATCAGAAATGAAGTGTGGAGTCTGTGACACATTGAAACACAGAAAAAATATATGACAAGGTAAATAATGTAATTAGTTACAAAGATTCTTTATCAGACAGAAAAAGAGGAAAATGAATAAACAGTCATATTCCTCCTGATCAGCAATATAAGAATCTCAAAACTTTGCAAATAAAATAATTCTGAGAGTTCTGTGCTATAGAACAATTCATAGATTTTTATTTTAAAACTATGATTGGTGGGAGCCTTCTTGCCAAAAATGAGGCCAAAAGAGACATCTTTAGCAGATTGACATAGCTATTACATGCACAGCAATTCTCAGGGAAGATGAACAGTACACTTCCGCAGTTTGTTTCACTATGATATTTATTTTGCCATAATTTTATTTTAATGTTTGCTTTGATTCTTCCTCTATGTTCCAGTGAGATTCATGGTTCCCTTGTGGGAAAGTCATATGATTTATTATTGTCCTGCCTTTGAAAATTAAAAAAAAAAAATCACTTCGACTGTAAACTGCTAAGCAGAAAAAATCTGAAAAAAGGATATTGCCTACATAAATTGTGTGTCACAGGAATTATCAGACAGAGAAAAGAAGTATTTGTAAAGGTACCTGGGTTGTTCCACTCAATTGAAAGGCAAAATTTCCAACAGGTGAGTGAAGAACACAAATTATCTTTACAGTTGTTGCTTTTTAAAATTACACAAAGTTAACAAAGCAATATTTAGATTGTATTATCACAGATGTAATATGTCTCTCCATGAAATATAAGCATAACAGGAAAGTGCTAGAAGGAGAATGAGAGACTGCCAAATCCCGTTGAATGATGATGCTTATTGACGTTCTTCTCAATCCATTTTGCATGGTCTCTCAGCATCTAATGTGCAGAACATTCACATTAGCTGGTCCGGTGATTTTCAATCACACTCCTTAGCTTGGCCTGATACTTAACGTGCCACAGGGTGACAGGCAGAGCAGGATGGAAAAGATTCACATTCTTTCTCTTTCTCTCACCGTGCCATTCCTCACGTCCACCCCTGTTTCCGACACTATTTTACACCATAGCAAAGTCAAAATACTTTGGAGTTTCCTCAAAAATGTCTCAGTACTAAGACTGTTCTCCATTAAAGAAAGATATATCTCTCTTTCCCCTAAGTAATTAACATATCTATAGGCCTTTTATCTATAATTTCCAGGGGATATAAGCAGTACCAGGAAAGTGGTATATTGTCTAATCATTGAGTACTCCATATAACATGAGCTTCAAAAGCAATACTCTAAATACATGGGGCACAGATTTTCAAAAAGGAATCAGGAAAATGAGTTCTACTGGCCAGTTAGTCATAGTGTTGAGTGCTTTTCACTTATAAAAACTTTTTAGATACATTCACATTTGGCCTCTTAATCGATAGACATATAATGTCTAGTCATAGATTTTTAGCTTAGTAAAAGAAAATATATAGTACATGAAAATTATTATTATGAATAAGAGTATGATACAATAAGAATGTAATCATTATTTGTATCTATTTATATGTGAGAAATTAAAAGTTTGCTATTCACCTAGCCCCATATTAAGTAGAAAACTGGGAAGTTAAACTGAGATTTAGCTCCCCCTCACTAATGGCCCTAATAGAAACACATGGGAGAATTTAATTTTATAGTTTTCAAAGTTATTAATCTTTTACTTGAAAAAAGACATGCTAGCATGTTTTCTTGAAGTAGGACCCTAAAGTTAGTCACTTCCTTAGAAACTAATCAGAGTTCAATCTTAAGACATTATATTTGGTCTTATTTCTCTGATAATCTGCATAGATCCCATCTATAACCTCTTTGGGGATTTCTTTCTAAAAAAAATCTCATCATCCCCAAACTCCTTGTTATGTGGTGAGAACATCTAGGGGAACTCTAGCACATAATGGCTAGGGTGCGTAGGTTATAGGATTTCTTTGCTTTGGATGGAGATTTATGGCCCTTTGAGGAGTTCGAATATTTTTAAATCTGAAAGTATTCTCTCACACTCAATGGGAATTGGAAAGCACCATTATCAACAAATTATTTGGGAGAGTTTTTTTGGGGTAATTAGACCATTTCCATTTAATGTGATTATTGATATAACTAGGTTTAATTCCATCATCTTGTTATAACCATATACCCCAGCCCTTCCCCTTCCACACTTTTCACCATTAACAACATCTTTCATTAGTGTGGTACATTTGTTACAATCGATGAACACATATTGAAGCATTGCTACTAACCAAAATCTACAGTTTACATTATGGTTTACACTTTGCACTGAATAATTTTATAGGTTTTGACAAAATGTATAATAGTTTGTATCTGTCATTGCAATGTCATGCAGAAAAATTCCAATGTCCCAAAAATGCCCCATGTTACACTTATTCTTCCCTCTCCCTCCCCTCAGAACCTCTGGTGACCACTGCCTTGATATCAAAGTTACAAGTTCTTCCATTACTAGAATAATAAGAAGTCTATTTTGGCCCATGGTTGCATTCCCCCCCCCCTTATGTTTGTTTATTCCTAATTTTTGAGGATTTTGGAATGGTGATGCCCACTCTGTTTCTGATTGATAGGGGGTTTAGATCTCATTGGGCAGATGGGTAGAAATGTCTTGCTTGCAGTTGTAGTTACTCTCTGTTTTTTGAGATAGACGTTGTCCATCATCATCCTTTTGTTAGTTGCCCTGGGTGAGTCAGATGAACTGGAGAGTAGGTGTTGGCTGCAACTCTGCCAAGGTTCAGGGCTCAACAGGCATATGAGCAGCTGGAAGATTTAAGTCTCTGGGACACATTTTTAATGGATATAGTGTTAATAATAGGTTCAAATAAAAGGGGAATAGGAACCATGTGTAGTAAAATTATAAATGAGTCCAACTCTGATACATTGGGGGGATAGGATATCATATATTCCAAGGTAAGGCCCACTGATAGGGTGCCAAATTCCTGGAGTTGTTTGCCCTGCTTATAGTGTCCAGATGTCTCTAGAGCCCTCAGGAGACCCCTTGCTTGAGACTCTGCTTACTGTGGCAGTGGGCGAGATCCTGCTGAGATGTGCATAAGTGTAACTTCTGAAATGACCCCTCAACTCTCTTTGAAATCTCTTAGCCATAAAAACTCATTTGTATTTAATAATATATCTCCCTCTTGGTCAAAGTCTTTTTCCAAATGCATCACTAGTTGGTGCTTGGTCATAATCTCTTGGTGCCAAGGAGGCTCATTCCCAGGGGTCATCTCCCATACCAGGGGGTAGATAGTGTGTTTAGCTTAGTTTGGCTTAGAGAGAGGCCACATTTGAGCAACCAAGAGGCTTTTAGGAGGTAACTCATAGGCAATATATAATACTAGGCTAAGTTTCAATTTCACAAGAACAAGGTTCTTAAATACAATCAGTAATATCAAGGGCCTGGCATATTGGTCTGTCCTTCTTCACTAGGCACTTCCCACATACTCTAGGGATTCTTTTCACCCTATTAGAGAATGTAGCAGGAATCCCCAGGTTGGGAATTCAATATTCTTTTGGTTTTTGTGTGGGTCTCCACCCATCAAGACAACATCCCATGACCACCTGAATACATTCATATTCCATGCAGGCATGCCCCAGGTACACCCTTCCTTACACATCCCCCCACCACTGACACCCCACACCAGTGATCTTCTCCTGCCACAGTTGTGGCCCTTCTGCAATCCAAATGTCCCTTCAAACAAAGCCAAAATATAAATAAATAAAAATAATAAAATATAATTTAAAAAATAAAAAGTAAAAAAAAAATTTGCATTGTGTCTTTCATCACTACAAGATCTGTTATCTTTTATGTACAGTAACAATTTCTTCTGTATGTTCCCCCAGTGTCTTATTTTTTTCACTTTATTTTGAGAGAAGCTTTAGGTTACAAAAAAATCACATAGAAAATATTGGGTATTCCTATATACCATACCTCCTCCCCTTCTCACATTTTCCTCTATTAATAACATTTTACATGAGTATGGTACATTTTTTTTCAATTGATGAACAAAATGCTGAAGCATCCAGTAACCATGGTCAATGGTTTATATTATGGATTACATTTTGCTCCGTACACTTTTATAGGTTCTGGCAGAATGCATAATGGCCTGTATCCATCACTGCAAGATCACGCGGAACAATTCCAATGCCCTAAAAATGCCCCATGCTCCATCCTGAGCCTTTGAGATAGTGGATAAAGGTAGGAGAGACCCTCAGGACCTTTACTGAAATATATGATTACCCTGTTAAAGTTTGAATTTATTTTGCATTGTAAGCATAGCTATAACGTAATTCTTAGAATTCACTTTTAATCTCTGTGAAACTCAACCTTAGATTAATTTCTAGAATCTATGTAATTATCTTTTGTTTTTTATAATACTTTAAGATGACTTATAATTAAAGTTTCATTTCCAGAGCATTTTGTAGCAATTCATTCACAATTTTGAAAAAAAAAAAAAAGAATAAAATGGAACAATGCATGCAGCATAATTTAATTTATAAAACTAAGAAATGCAAGTTCTGTAACTATCTCTTGAAATATTTATATAATACTATTTTGTTTAGCAAATAGACCAAATTGGATAAAATAGCCATACACCATGTTAACTTAATGGGCATTCTCATACATTGAATAAGAACTGAAAAATACTGAAAGTAAAGACACTAAACTGTCAATAATGGCTGCCTGAGGGGTTGAATTCTGTACTTTTTATTTTTAGTTTTCATTTCAAATATAATAGGAATTATTAAATGTATTAAATTGTATGCTAGATATAATATAACTTTTATCTAGGGTGGTTCCTTGATTACAGAATATTCTGGAAATGATGAACTTTTGGTAGAGATAACCACATTTCTGAAAATCACCAAGTCTGTGAAACTGTGGTTCATCTTCCTGTACTCTCTCCCCACTTATTCTTGTCCTTGAGGTCCTTCTGTTTTCAGAAGCCTCCTGCTCTCATAATAGGGATGGTTTGGACATGTTGATAATTAAGTAAACATTCTTTACTGCAATTATGTGAAATAACCAGAATAAACAAATTCAGATTCAGAAGCTAGAATATAGGTAACCAGGGGCTAGAGGGGAGAGAAGGGAATGGGGAGTTAATGCTTAAATTATGCAGAATTTAATGCTTAAATTATGCAGAATTTCTATTTAGCATGATGGAAAATTTTGGGAGTGGATGGTATTGATGGTAGCACAATATTGTGAATATTCTGAATGTGGTTAAAAGGGTAAATTTTAGGATGTATATATGTTACTAGAATAAAATTCTTTTAAAAATTCCCTAGGACTGTACAACACAAACAGTGAACCCTAACCTAATCTGTGAGCTGTACATAATAGTACAATTATAAAAAAAGTTACTTCATCACTCACAACAGATATATCACACTAATGCAAGGTGTTAAGATTAAGATTAACACTATTTTATGATGATTTTTCGGTATACCTACAATTTCTCTAATAAAAAAATAATCAAAATAATTGAAAAGAATGACCTAATGGAGCAGGCGTATCGCTCCAAACTAACCTGTCTACTTTTAAGCTCTAACATGAGAGAGAAAAAACAAACAAAAAGAAAAGAAAAAACAAAACGAAACAAAAAAGATTTTTAAGCACTGAAGTGTATGGTTCTCTCATCAAAGCAGTTGCTAGTGTGTAAACAAATTTCTTGCTACTGAAGCTGTGTTCCATGGTTCAGGAGCATTGGTACCACCTGGAATCTTATTAGAAATGTGGAATCTAAGGCCTTATTCCAGATTTACTAAATAAGACTGTATGTATGTTTTTAATTTTTCTAGGTGATTGTTATACACGTTAAAGTTTGAGAAGCACTGCAAGCTCTGACCATAGAAATCTAATTCTCAGTATCTAGGAAAGAACATGGCCATGGAGGGTTAAAGTGGGGTAGATGAAAAGAATATTGTAGTGAAGGAGATTATGGGAGAAATGGGAAACCAGGTTGTTAAAATGTATTTACAAGGTGGTTGAAGTCACCTTGAATGATGATAGGAAACTTTTAGAGAGAAAGAGAATGAGCCAGAGCTAAACTCTTTGATTAGGAGAGGGTGCCCTCAGGAAGACATTTGTAGATGACAATATAAGGGGAAATACTAAGAAGAAAATTCTGAAGATACACCTTTTGGAGAAATTGGGATTTTTAAATTACGGAGGAAAAATTGTTTGGAAGTAGCAATGAAGAACAAGGATGACCACGCAAAAGAAACATAGGAATTGTAGTATAGATGAAAAAACAGACACCCCTTGAGAGACTTGTGGGAAAGCAGTATGTTCAGGGTACAGCAATATTTCAATTAGAGCAAATGAGTGGAGGAACCACTGATAGAAGCAGTTGAGGAAATAGGGCAGTTTGGTGATTAGTGCTCAAAGGATCCAGACAGTACCAAGTAAGGGATTTGGGGATGGAAGACATAGGTGGGTGGAAGATGTGATAGGATTAACGGTAGTACAAATCAGTGTGGTGATAAATGTTCATATGATGATGGGTGGTATGAGAGAGATTCCTAATAAGGAGTGAAGAGAACTTCAACTGAAGAATAATGGACTCCAAAGAAAACTCTTGGAGGAAATGAAAAAATTAATTATAATAGACATTTTAATTGGAAAGAATGGACAAGTATTCATTCCTGAAGTTCCAAGTGATCAAGTGGGTCTAGAAATGGCAGGCCTTCTTCAGAGGCTGCTCAACTTACTATGTCAGCTCAGGAATTATACCTGGGATATCCAACCTCTCCACGGCAGGAAGTGTTGAAGCAACAGGGAGTTATCAGTTATCAAAATCCTCTTGTAGTGACCCAGAAGCACTGTAAGTGTTGAAGACTTGAGGAAGGCTCTAAATTCCAATGTGGTTGGCAAATGGACTAACATTTGCCAAATACTTGGCAACCATTGCTCTAAAACACTAAAGTGTATTTGTATTATTCACAAAACACCCCAATCCAGACTGATTATTTCTGAATAGTATCATTGCTCTATGATACTTCCATAGGCACATCTCATAATCACTCAACAAGTAAGCATTTGGAAAGTGCTGTTACACAAGGAAATTTGTGATTTTATGAATGGATAAAGAAACATGTAAACATCCGAAAACATTTTTGCTTTGCCAGCTCTTTGAATTATAGATAGGTAGTTTAGCAAATATTTTCTTCCATCATGAAAAATATATTTTAATTGGAAGCTAAAAGCTATCACTCAACCTCAGCAAATTTAAAATGCCATATAATTTACTACTCAGTTAAACTAACAACTTTGAGATATTTGTAATAAATGTGCCAAAGTCTTGACAGAATCATTTTCAAAATTTCAGCCTTTATTTGTGTTTAGTCTCATACAGGATTTCTGCAGCAGATAGATTTTTAAAATCATTATTATTGATTTTCTCATCCTCTTTAATAATTATGTGCTAAGAAATACATATTTTGACCAAGGAAACAAAAAGTTTAACATATAAATTATAAGGTTAGACCAATCTTTTTATTTTTACCATCTCAAAATATCCTATTTGTCTGAACCGCTCATATACCTTATCTTCTGTAACTTAAAATATCCAGTTTAATTGCTCTAGTGTCAGACCACAAAGCATTAAATAATATGAATTCACTTTAAAAATTGCCACAAAGTTATTGAGTTAATTTTATGGTTTGAGTTTATAAAAAACTACTTAAGGCAAGAAAACTAAGTAATGATTCTAGTATGTATTAAATTTATTTTAAAATAACTTTCATTTGTTTAGAAACAACGAAGTACTGTGGTGTTCTTTCAATTCAACAATCTGATTATAATTTAATTGGCTCTCAATTTAGAAAATAGTTTGATTCTTTCCCTTGACATCTCCAATATTGACCTTCATTCAAGAAAATTACTTAAATATTTCACAATGCGATTTTATATTGCTTCTAATATTTCTTTCCAACTCTTTTACTATATGTACACCATGAGCACAAAAGCACAAACATAAACCCACAAACTGAAACAAATAATTTCTGTTTGGAAAAAAAAAAAGATGAAAATTAAGATGAGATACTGGTTGATTTTTTTCCCTTAAATCCATATTGCCTCTCCGTATTTGCAGTGTGGTTTGGGATAAGCAAAAACAAAAAAACATAGACTGAGAAGCCTGATTGATTTGGGCTCAAATTTTGCCTTGTGTCTTTATTACCAATGACAAAGATTTGGATATATTATAAAACTTCTTAGAGTCTTGTTTTCCTACATAAAATGATAATATATATGACTTCTTTTATTGATACTTCTGGATAATAAATTTTCTGATGTTCCCAACCTTTCCACTACAATCATTGTAAAGGCTAAAAAGAATAAATTCAGATGGGCCTCTGAAAGGAGACCTAAAAATGCATTCAATAATAAAAGATTAATATATGAGAGTTTACAATTTATATTTCCCTTTTCTCAATTTGTGATTATCACTACCCCTTCATTAGAAGGGAATAAAAGATCAAAAGATCAGGATATATGAAGAGGATGCTATTTGAAAAACAACCAGAACAGAAAAAAGACTATATTTCACTCTCACTGGGGGAGTTGCACAGCAAAGGAGAGAAACCTTATCTGGAGCATGTTATGCATAATTTTGAATGGCATGAAAGAGAGAGTTGATAGAAGTATAGAGATTGTAGGGATATGTCTGCATAAAGGAGAAGGTTCTGTTTGAGTCTGCATGTCCATGCAATTTGCAGATGCTGAAGAAAGGGAAAGAGAGCTATATTAAGAGTCGTAAGGTTTTATTAATGTTGTAAAGTTGCATTGTGTTGTAATGTTTGAAACATTAAGACTGAACCACAGGTGTCACAACTTTATAAGTATAGTAAAATGCTTCTGAATATTGGAATCTACATGATTATAGATCCATGTTTAATTTAATATTAAAGTGATGTTCCAACATTTCCTTGTGGAAAATTGATATCACTGGAAGGATAGCATGTTTATTCTGTGATTTCAGGTGTCTAGCATCATGTTGGTGAAACAATTAAATGTCTTAACTGCTTAGCATAGTGTTTACCATATTGCAGTGAATTACTAAATATTAGCTCTTATACTGTGCTTATATTCAAGATGAAATAATTTACTACCTCTTAGAAGAAATAGCTCTAATGATCCAATCTAATTTAAAACACAGGTCTTAAGTGACTGTGTTTTACTGAACAACATTGAATTAAAATTGGAACCAAAACTCATTTTGGATAAATTATTCTTTGACCCATATCACAAAGCTCCATACCAGATTTATCAATAAGAGATGCAGATAATTGAGTAAATAATAGATTCCAAATCTTTTAAAAAATTTATTTGAGGGGCAAGATATTTTAAAATATATAGTTTTAAAATTAAAACTTGCAGTAGCATTCTAAATATGTTTTTATCACCTCCATATACACAAATCATATGCAATCTTCTCCTTCAACACATGGTCTTACAGTTGGACTGAGTTAGTCAGGCAAGTCTCCTGTGAGAACAATAAAGAATGACCTGATCTTTATGATCTGCTATTTTAGGGATTGTTATTTATCAGCTCTGAGGTAGCCAGTCCTTTTCCCTTTAACATGAAACATTAAACATTTGAATTATTCTTTTGACAGCCAAGCTAATACCAAAATATCTTTTGTTTTCCTTGGTTCCCAGTCCTACAAAGGATTATCAAATATTTTGAAGCGTTTAAAAGTCTCGCTTGGAGCATACAAGTTGTTCATTTGCTGTGTGTGCCTAAGACTAGTGATGCTTTAGATTCCAAAAAATTTATGGGAAGATTATTTATCTAAAGAAATGGCCTTAAGCATAAGAGTATCACACACACAGACACACAAACACAGATATCTCAAAGAAGCACAAGTTACAATTATATAATCAAAGGATCTAAACTGTATTTAGTAAAGTTTTTTTTCTATTGAGATTTGAGCTTTCATTTTATTTTAATACTGACTATACCTGCTCTCTTAGAAAATTTTTATTAACAGTGCAATTTCTAATAAAGCTCTATATAAAATGAAGAATTGAGACTGATTTCTTCCCAATGGCCTTTCAATAAACTTTTCTGTGCTTACTAAAATTCAAACTGGTTTGCAAATTTTGATATAAGTAACATTTATATATGTACCATAAAAAATCATAAGATAACTCTGTGTATTGGAGAGGAAATAAAATACCAGAATCCTAATACTTTACCATTTCACTAAACTTTATTTTTGCTTTCATCAGTCTTTTCTGT
>JAQZBX010104448.1:0-10950 GCA_029593785.1 Cabassous unicinctus | reverse complement strand
AATTGCTTCTACCTTTTGTAGTAGACCCTGACAGAAAGGAGGAAAGGGAAATATTGAAAAGTAGCTACAGTGTTCTTCTGTAGAAAAAAAAAGCATAAAATTTGTGTGTTTTATATAGTTTATCATTATAATTTAATATACAGCTATTTTGGATATAATTATTGTTCTTTACATAAATAACATATATGTCTTTTCTTAATTTTTTTGCATTTTTTTATGCTGGAAGGTTCCAAACAATATTATGCGTATGATCTTCTTATTATAAATCTATTATTCTTTTCTTAATTTTTCTTGACTTTTCAAGGTTTAGCTACATTGCAGAATTTACCATTTTTATTACTGAATTAGACACCTTAAAAACATTATCCTGAGTGAGACAAGTCAGACACAAAAGGAGAAATATTGTATGATTCTACTTAAATGAAATAAGCAAAATAAGCCAATTCATAGAAAAACAAAATTGATTAAAGTTTTCAGGTGCTATGGGGTGGAGGAATGGTGGGCCATATATTTCTTAATTTATACAAACTTTCTCTTTTGGTGGACGAAAAAGTTTTGGCAATAGATGATACTGACGATGATTACACATTACAAATGTAATTATTACAAATTATTTGTAAAATTAAAATTGCTCCACACATTTACCGTCAAGTTAATTAAAACTTCTACATACATTAAGCATCAGTACTCCTTCACAGCCCTCCTCTTATCTCCTAATAACCTGTACTTTATGGGATTGTGGCTGAAAAGGGTAGCCTATGGATGTAAAGGTCGATTGAAAGAAGGCTAGAGAGTAATTTAGGGGCTGAATAACACAGTGATCTCAAAGGTGGATGAGCATTGTGGTTAATAGTACAAATACAGGAATGTCCTTCTTTGAACTAGAATGGATGTACATCACTCCCGCAGGTTGGTGGGAAGGTGGAAAAGTATGGGAAAAATACAATTAATGTAACCGGTATACTGTAGTTAACAGAAATACTGTAATAGTCTTGCATCAATGCCAAAGATGTACTGTGTTAATAATAGGGGGGTATGGAAAAATATACCAAATGTATACTATAGATCATAGTTAGTGGTAATGATATTATTATTTATGATAGTATTTCATAATCTGTAACAAATGTTCCACAATGGTATAGTGTGTTGGAGAATGGTTGTTTATCTGTTTCTGTTTTAGGAACAGTAAGTTTTATGTGTCTAGGACACATTAATCAAATTATTCTGCAATATTTATCAAGTAATTGTCCTTTAGTGATTTTCAAATCTACGGTAATTGATTTGTGAATTGTAATATTACTACTACACATTATACTTATGATAACTGTAAATTTGATTCATTCTTTTCAAAATCCATATACTGTTTAGAATCATTATTAAAATCATATCAATATAACTTTAATAAGATTTTTATAAATTTACTTATAATTTTCAAAGAACTATAATATATATATATATATTTAATATATTAGTTTTACCATGAGATAGCATGATATTATTTCCAAATATCTCATATGGAATTTTAAAATTTTCTTTATACTAGTCCTAATAATTCTTTTTTTAAATTAATTCATTTTCGGTGTGAACATATGAGAGATGTTTGAGTTTGTGTCACAGCTAACACAGGATGTAATACAAAAATTATTTTCTAGGTGCTTGTTTCATTCACCAAAAGAAGTCTATATGCTTTTTATAATGACTTTGTATATTCTACATCACTGGGGATATAAAGAATATTCACTTAGAAAGCCATAATTGCTACAGAAATATTTTCAGTACCCACATAAGAATAAACTTTAAATAACACACATAAGCTTTTACTTTATAACTCAAGGTCATAAAGATTTATCCTATGCTTTCTCCTTAACCACTAAGCTGCTTACATAAGACTTTTGATTTTGAGCTAAATTTAATTTTTAAAATTCAGTTTAATTTTTGTATATGACGTGAGCTAGACATCTAATTTCATTGTTTTGAATGTGGATATCTAGTTCTCCCATCACCATTTGTTGAAGAGACTATTCTTATAATTTTATTTTTAAAAACAAACTTTCCCCTTTCCTCCCTCCCCACTTCACCTAGTAGACTGCAATATGCTTTCTCTCAATGTGAATTTACTATTTCTTGTCATCTTTTATAAGTAATATCATACAATTTTTGCACTTATGCATCTTGCTTGTTTCATGAAGCATAGTGTTTCAAAGTTCTTCCATGTTGCAGCATGTCTGGTAATTCATTTTCTCTTATACTGCAGTAATATTCCAGTAAGTTCAGGTACCACATTTTGTTTATCCTGTTATTTGTTGATGGACATTTGTGTTTTTTCCAGCTTTTCACTATTCATTATTATTATTTCATCATTTCACTGAATAAGCCTGCTGTAAACATTAGTCTATGTATCTATGTATCAGTAACTTGTTTTCACTCTCTTTGTGAAAATACCTAGAGCTGTGATTTCTAGGTCAAATGGTAGTCTGTATTTAACTTTTTGAGGATTCACCATATTGCTTTCCACAGTGGCTGCACCATTTTACATTCTCACCAACAATTCACTAGATTTACAAATTCTCTTAATCTTGCCCAACCCTTGTTATGTTCCATGATTTTTAAAAATAATAGCCATCCTTGTGGGTATGAAATGGCATCTCATTGTGGTTTAGATTTGCATGTGCCAAATGGGTAATGATGTACATCATCTTTTCAAGTGTTTAAAGGCCATTTGCATACCTACTTTGAAAACTTTCTCCTCACTCTTACTAATTATTTTATCAAATTATTTTTCTGATCAAAAGCAATATATTTCTTTTTAAATTGCCATTTTTCTTTGCATCCAATATGAAAACACACACTGTTAGAAAGAAATAATACTATGACTTTAACCTGTAATGCACAAGCAAAATTAAGAAAATCCATTTTATATAATTATGTTCCACCACTCAGTATCTTAAAGGACTAGTCATTATGATCATGATATATCCAAAAGCACAAAGACCATTTAAACATTTATTTATTTATTTATTTCCACCAAAGGTTGTTATATCAAAATACTATTCTTCATGCAAAGATGAAAACAGAGCTCTGAATACAGTCATCTATCAATTGCAAATTCAGTGTTTTTCCTTCTTCTCCTCTGCTCCTTAATGCAAGGTCTAGCTTTCTCTCCTGGTCTTTCAAGGACACCATATGCCCACCAGCATGACAGACACAGCTGGTATTCCAGCAGTACCATGGTCCCTGCTAAATAAAAATCAGATCTGAAGACTTGGAACTGATTGTGTACTTTAGGGAATTTTAATTTTCATGCATTTCAGGGGTTTTAAATCAATTGGTTACCACTTGTACCTTCTTGGTATGCAGTAACAGGTTGGGTGGAGGAAAAACACAGGGATACAAGAATAGAATGGTTGTGATCTATCACCAATACTGTATACTAATTATAAGTGTTTTGTTGACATTTTCAGCCAAGAAAAGCTTTACCATTTGTGGGTAATAGAAAAATGAAAGTATATCCTTTAATGCTTTTTCTGTTTGGCTTTTCTTCACTCCCTTAGTATATAAACAACCCACTTATATGATTAATGTGTAGATCTATTTTTTTTCATTTTCTTTGCTGTATATGTTTCCATTTTATGAATACACTGCAATTAATTCATTTTATTATTGATTGAAATTTCTATTATTTACTTTCATATCTATTATTCATAAAATTACCATGAGAAAACTTTATATTGATATGATAATTTGAGTTTCAATTTGTATTTTTTTGGTGAGTAAAGATGTTTGAACCTTAATTTTGAGATTATGAGAGGGGACAAAATTCAGCAGAATCCATTTTCTCAATCAAATTTAGGGTCATACTGTATCATGCAATGTAATATTTTGGGTCATCTTTTAAAATATATTTTTTGCTAGCTTCACCATTGTTTTCATAGAGATGGAGTATCTAACTTTTCCAGCAATTTCTCAGACATTACTTTATACCAATCTGATTTTCTCTGTTTCCTCTTTAACATTGGACTTTAGTTTCATAATCAGGACTCAACTTCATGTCATTGATACTCTTTATTATCAGTATGCCCTTTCATGGGCTCTATATTCCTCTTTTTACAAGAGACAGTATGAAGGAATAATATAAGTGCTTGCCAGTTAAAAATTTTTTTTAAAAATCACCAGTTGATAGAGGTTTTCTACATGGTTGAATGCTATTCCATGAGAAGGGCATAGATACAAAATTCCCATATTTCAAGTGACAAGTGAACATGTGAAATATCTCCAAATTCACTAACAATGAAAAATTGCAAGCATAAAACAACAGATATCAATTTACAGTCACCAAATAACTTCAAATTTTAACAATGTTTTTCTCTTTGCAGTTGTGGAGATGAGATATACTTCCTCACAACAGCAAGTGTAAAGTAGTGGGAGGTTACATGAAGTCAAATTGCACTTGTTATCAAGAGATTAAAAATGTTTATATGGATTAAAATAGAGATTTTCATAGAACTCATATCTTGAACTGTTAAGATTTATGTAATTGAAAAGATTTTATTATTTACATATTTATAATCACTATAATAGTATAAATCTACTTCAAACAATTTGTTTTATATATAAATCTATTGCCCATAGCTAAAATAGCATTACAATGTGAGAAAATTTATTTTCTAAGAATTTTTACTGAAAATGTTTAAGTTTGTCATTCCCTAAAGTTCAACCTAAGAAAGAGTCTTTGCACAGTTAATTTACTTGAGGAAGTTATTCCTGGAAATGTGTCTGGGAACTGAGAGGAGAGAAACAGAACAGTAAGACAGGAAATAATAAAAACACAAGGAAAATTATTGATCTGATTAGTGCTGTGGGAGCTGAAGAAAGACACAAGAATAATATAATTGAAAGGGAAATTGATCTCCATAAAACTACACCAAAATTTAGAAGGAAATTAGAAATAAATTTAATTTGAGAAAAAGTAAAATTCAAGGTTAAAAGGGTAAATTGAAACTAGGATGTTTAAATATAAAGAATCACATTTAAATTTAGAACAAGTTGGAAGTAGATTTACTTTATTAATCAATTTGTTTAAATTGATTTATTTTATTTATATAAAGATTAAAATATAGAAATATGAAATCTGAGGATGAAAGAAATATGGATTTTTCATAATATTGTTGTTTCTGGAAATGTGATCATAATATACTCTTAGTTAATGTGCAATGACGACTATGCTATTTGACTCCTAAAACTGTCATTATGTAATTAGATGATGGGGAAATTCTGCTAAAAATATATTATGCTCATAAATTATCTCAAAGACTATTCTGAATGTAATATTTCCAAGGTCACAGTATAGGAACTAATGTCTTATAAAACTCAGCTTTCATAGCTTATAGAAACACTCAACAATATAAAAATGAAAGAAAAAAGGATCTCAGATTTAGAATATTCATTTTCATTTCAATTACTGCAAGTATAACTTGGGAAAAAAGCACTCTCAGTAATTTAAATAAAATATTTTAATTTTGAAATTATTATAAATTGTCCTGAGTAAGAAAGAAATTGTTGTTGGTGAAGATGAATGGGAATTGAAAAATAATCCCCACACCAATGGCCTGTTGATATGAACATAACCCTTTGAAAATTACCACTGGATTGGGAGTTGCCAAGACTCTCATAAATATTCAGATGCAATTAACATTATAAAATGCAGAATCCTATATAGCAGCAAGAATGGAACCACAGAGAGCTAATTTTAAAATGAATCAGTACATACAAATAATTATAAATACTATAGTTGTTAATGGAGTCATGGATATTTTAGACATTTAAATTTTAGAGGCCATTATTCCACCAAACATTTTGACAAAGGTCACCTACATCTCCTTTTTTCTCAAGTTGTAAATGACAGGATTCATGGTGGGAGGTAATAGAGCATATAACACAGACATAAAGAGTTTCAGTGATGATGGGGATTTTGAGGTGGAACCTAAGTATGCAATGAATCCAGAGGACACAAACAAGGCCACTACAGTGAGGTGGGGCATGCAGGTAGAGAAAGCTTTAAACCTGCCTTGAGAAGATGGAATCCTTAGAACAGTGGGGAAAATCTGAACATAAGAAACAATCCTTAAAATGAAGCATACAAATGTCAAACAAGAGCCAGTAATAAGAAATGCATATTCTAAATTATTTTCTCCATAGCAGGAAAGTGTAAGCAATGATGGAATATCACAGAAAAACTGATGCACTATGTTGGACACAAAACCTGACAGAGAATGTACCTGCTACATGAAAGGAGCTGTTGACACATCTGCTGAACCACGACACTGTCACCATCTGCACACAAGAGTGTCTATTCATAATGACCTCATAGTGCAGAAGATGCCAGATGATAGCATAGCGGTCATATGACATCACTATAAGAAGAGCATATTCTGTGCCAGCAAGAAAAAGAAAAAGAAAAACCTGTGAAGTGCATCCTTGGAAGGAGATGGAATGTCTGTTTGTCAGCAAGTTCATGATGGACTTGGGAACAGTGACAGAGATACCGCAGATATCAATGAAGGACAAATTCTTCAGGAAGAAGTACATGGGAACTTGGAGATGCTGGTCAATGGTAGTGAGGATGATAGTGAGGAGATTCCCCATGAGTGCTGCCAGGTAAATGAGGAAGAAGAGTGTGGCATAGAGTTTCTGTAGCAACCAGTCATCAGGGATTCCCATGAAAAAGAATTCTGTTATGAGGGTCATGTTGGTAAATTTCTCAAGCTTGCTGATTCTTGGCTATGGAAATGTAAGAATAGTGATAATTTCCTCATTCAATTATCCTCTTAGAATCCTCCTCTTTCTGTTCATTCCACCAATTGGTCTTTGTTATTCTGTGGAACATATTCAAGATCATCAGAGTAGCCCCCTCCATACACCAGAACAAATCCTAGTTGCAAACTATAAATTCTTTATTCCCCCAAATTAAATTTTATTAAGCCATTAGGAACAGTGTAGAAAAATTTATCATAGAGTAGTCTAAAATTTGTGCAATAAATGAAAAAAAAAGATTATATCAGCAGTTCATAAATGAGGTTTTCTTCTGTTTTTGTTCTAATAGGTGAAATGCAGTAGGAATATTTATTAAAACAGAGAAGTTAGTTATTGGTAATGATATTTTGGTTCAGCTTTAGTTACCCAGGAACTATTTTATTGATACGTTTGGAGAAACAACATTAGGAATTTCAGCTAACATTTCTTTATTTACTTTTGTCTACTACAGAAGAAGTAACTGGGGTTAGCTGTGGAGGGGGCAAATGTAGATTAATTCTGAAAACTTTTTCTTAGAGAATGATAGCACTTATGACAATTAAATAGAGCATCTACATATTCAAAATCATAACTGGATCATTGACATTTTCAGGGAAACTTCAAGTTAATCAGATAATAGATTAACTAATTTTGAATACTCAATAGAATACTAAATGCATCACAAATTTCATTTATTCTGATTTAATTGTTCAGAAACACCTTGATTTGAAAAAAAAAAATTCCTTCAATAGGACCTGTGACTGCTGTGGACTTAAAAAAGAAAACTAAAATAAAATAAGTATTATTTTATTTTTCTTAAAGAAAATGGAATCAGGCAGGTGAAATAAATCTATCTACTTAGATGTTTCAAGAGACCTAATCTGAAAGGAATAGTAGCAAAGAGAAGCTTAAAGTGGGATGTCTATAGACTTGCGGAAATATGCTTACCTAAGAAAAACACAACCTCTCTTATTTCAGCGGTACATTCAGTAAATTGCTGTGAAACTTAAAGACAATAAGGCTGGTAAATGTCTCTTTCCTGAAAAGGAATAACATCTTGGAGAGATGGGTTATTTGTCCAATGGTATGACTATTCCTTCTATTGCTCTGGATTCCTCTTGCAGTCTTTTACAACTTTGCCCAGTAACAGTCTTCTCTCCACTGGAAATCATAGTTCGAAAGACTGTTTATGGGTCTTGAATTTTGTGTGAGGTTACAATTTGTCTAATTAAATGAGAACTAATTAAGTGTATTAGCCAAGAGTACTGAAGGGGAGTGCATTTCCTTGAATATGATGTCATCCTGTACACTGAGGGTTTGAAATGCTAATAATTAGTTCATAAATAACTTGTCTACTCATTAGGTTTCCAGCTATAATTGCTATTTCATCAATAATAGTCTGTTTTTATTAGAGCTATCCTAGTATATTTGAAGTGGTATCACATTGAGCATTTTTTAAAAAGAATATTTTTCTTTCTTTTCCTTTTTTTTCATTTTTTCTTTGACAAGCTATGATCTTACAAAACAACCATGCATATCATGCAAAATTCCCATACATGTCCCCAACACCAACACCTTGAATTATTGTGGAACATTTGTTATTCTCTTCCCTCAATTGTTTGTTGTGAAACTTTACATTTATCAAGAAATGGAACAAATTAGAGTGGGAGAAGCTATACTAATATCAGACAAAGGAGATGTTAAATGCAAAATTGTTGTTAGAGACAATGAAGGACACTATATATTAATAAAAGGCACAATCTATTAAGATGAAAGAACAGTCATATACATTTATGCATCTATCCAGGGTGCCCCAAAATACAAAAGGCAAACTTTGGAAAAACTAAGTGGAGAAATAGATGCCTCTACAAATATAGTGGGGAAATTTAATGCACAATTATCACCATTAGTCAGAATATCTCAACCAAGGTTCAATAATGAAACAGAGACCTTGAATAATATGTTAGAGGATCAAGACCTTACATACATATACAGAACATTACACCCAAATACAGCAGGATATACATTCTTTTTGAGCACAGATGGATCATATTCCTGGAGAGACCACATGCTAAGTCATATAACAACTCTCAATGAATTCAGAAAGATTAGAAATATACAAAGTAATTTCTCTGGCCACAGTTGAATGAAGCTGGAAATCAATAAACAGCAGAGATTCAGACTGGGACAAAGGAATGGAAGATAAATTTTAGACTTTGAGAGTGTCAAGGAGGAACTTTCAAAAGAAATAAGAAACTACCTTAAAAAAATGAAAATGAGAACACAACATATCAAAACACATGAGATGCAACAAAAGCAGGGTTGAGAGGGAAATTTATAGCCTTAAATGTCTTTTTAAAGAAGAAGAAGAAAGACCTAAAACCAAAGACCTACTTGTTAACCTGGTGGAACTAGAAATTGAACAGCAAACTAATCCCAAAGCATGCAGAAAGAAGGAAATACAAAGATTACAGCATAGTTAAAAGAAATTGAGAATAACAAAGCACTAGAAAAAAATGAACAAAACCAAAAGTTGGTTCTTTGAGAAGATTAATAAATCTGACAAACTTTTAGCTAGATAACAAAGAAAAAGAGCTTGGAAATGCAAATACATTAAATAAAAAATGAGGGAGGTCATATCACCACCGAATCCACAGAAATAAAGAATATCATAAAAGAATACTGTGAAAAATTATATGCCAACAAGATGGATAACAAGATGAAATGGACAGATTTCCAGAAACACACAAGCAGCCCATGATGATAAAAGAAAAAATTGATGAGCAACCAACCAATCAAAAGTAGCGAGATTGAATTTGTCATCATAAACCTCCCATCTAAGAAGAACCCAGGAGCAGATGGCTTCCCAGGTGAATTTTGCCACTCATTCTGGTGAGAACTAACACCAATCCTGCTTAAATGCTGACAAAAATTAGAAGTGGAGGAAACATTGCCTAACTCATTCTATGATGCCAACATCATCCTAATACCCAAGGCAAATAAAGATGCCACAAGAAAACTACAAACCAATCTCTCTAATGAACTTGGATGCTAAAATCCTTAACAAAATACTTGCTAGTCGTATTCAACAACACAGCAAATGAATTATACAGCATGATTAATTGGGTTTCATCTCTGCTATGCAAGGATGGTTCAAAATAAGAAAATATATCACTGTAATACACCACATTAACAGATGAAAGAAAAAAAAATCACATGATTATCTCTATTGTTGGTGAAAAGGTATTTGACAAAACACAGTATCCTTTCTTGATAAAAGCACTTCAAAAGATAGGAATAAAAGGGAATTTCCTCAACATGATAAAGGTTATATAAAAAATACACCTAACATGATATGAAATGGTGAAATGCTAAAGGCGTTTGCTCTAAAATCTGGAACAAGAAAAGGCTGCCCAATGTCAGCACTCTTATTTAACATTGTATTAGAAATACTTGCATGAGGGCTTAGGAAAGAAAAAGATATAAAAGGATAAAAGACATCCATATTTGGAAAGCAGGAAGTAAAACTTTCACTATTTGCAGATGGCATGATCTTATACATAGAAAGACCTGAGAAATCTGCAAGAAAGCTTCTAGAGCTGATAAATGAGTTCAGTAAAGTGGCAGGATATAATATCAAAAAGTAAAAATCAGTAGCATTTTTGCACAAAAATAATGAGCAATCTGAGGAGGAAATTAAGAAAAAAATTCCATTTAAAATGGCAACTAAAAAATATCAATACCGAGGAATAAATTTAACTAAATATGTAAAGACTTGTATACAGAAAACTACACATTGTTAAAGAAATCAATGAAGACCTAAATAAATGGAAGAATATTCCATATTCATGGATTAGAAGACTAAACTATATTAAGATGACTGTACTATCCAAATTGATTTACAAATTTATCGCAATCCCCCCAAAATTAAAACAGCCATATTTACTGACTTAGAAATGCTAATTATAAAATTTATTTGTAAGGCAAAGGGGCCCAAACAGTGAAAAACATATTAAAAAAAAAATAAAAGCAAATTGAGGGGAATCATGCTACCGGCATTTAAAGCATACTACAAAGCTACAGTTGTCAAAACTGCATGGTATTAGCACAAGGATAGACACACTGAGCAATGAAACTGTCATAGTCAAGGTTCTCTAGGGA
>JAQZBX010104447.1:0-10950 GCA_029593785.1 Cabassous unicinctus | reverse complement strand
ATATATATATACACTTTTTGTTGACGGAGTAATTTGAAAGTAAGTTGCTGAAATCTTAACATTTCACCTATAAATAATTCAGTATGTGTCTCCTAAGAATAAAGACATTCTCCTACATAATCACAATACCATTATTATATCAAGAAATGTGATATTAATTTAATAATATCATCTCATATATAATTTCTACCATTGTTCCCAAAATATAGTTCATGACATTTTTTCCTGAGTAATGAGAGTCCAATGTTCATGCATTGCCTTTCATTATGTCTTTTTAAAATATTGAAGAGTTCCTTTGCTATTTTGATTTGTTTGGTTTTCATGATTAACATTTTTAATAGTCCAGGCTCATTGTTTCATAGAATGCCCTACATTCTGAATTTGTCTGCTTGTTTCATTATTATTAGAATTAAGTCATAGGTGATGTGGTATACTTTCAAATAAATGTTTAAAACTTCACACATATAAACTCTTCCTTGAAAATGAGCAAACTGACTAATTTTAGCTTGGGAAAAAAAGAAGAGATTTAGAAGTCTATCATGAAGGTCACTTGGGCACCAGTTCTATAAGGACAACTCATCAAAAGAAGTTGCTTAAAGAAATGAATTTTTCAGGAGCAGATGTGGCTCAAGCAGTTGAGCACCTGCCTCCCACATGGGTGGTCCCAGGTTTGGTTTCCCGTGCCTGGGAAAAACAAACAAACAATGAGCAAAAACAATGAGCAAACAGACAAGGGAGCTATCTCAGGTGGGAGGAAAAAAAATTTTTTTTAATGAATTTTTCAATTTGTTTCACTTCAACTTGTGTAAGCTCTTGGCTGGGTGAAGGAAATGCAAAGATCAGTGAGTAGTGGTCCCTGCACTCCATAAGCTCAAATCTAGGGCAGGAGAAAAACACAAGTAACTATAAATCAAGGCAGAATATGATAAAAGCTGAGGAATATGTCCCAAGAGAACAGAAAGGTTAATTTAATCTGGGAAAATCTGGAAAGATATAAAGAGCTAGCTGGAATTTGAAGAGACTTGCAAGGTGGGTCTGTCTTTTAAAAGCATGAGGATTGACTTGGAGGAGAGCACAGGCACAGAGACTGTCGAAATGGGTGTGCCTGGTACAGTGAGAGAGAAGACTGGAAAATAGGCTGAAGAAAGCCTGTGATAGATTTTGAATGTTAGGCTAAATATGAATTTTATTCCCTGCATATTCATTCTCAGTGTATGTATTAATTGGTTCTATTTGAGTGGCTGTGAAGCATGATATAATTAAATCTAACTCAGAAAGGTAGCTGTATTAGAATGAGTTGGTTAGGGCAGGAACTAAACTTAGGCCAGTAAAGAAGCTACTGCAAGAATCCAGGGAGGTAGTAATAAAACTTAAAGTAAGATGATGTAGAAGCAAGAGAAACTGGCTGCTGGTTGGATATGGGGAGCAAGAAAGACATCAAATGTGATTTTTAAAAGGATTTATATGCCTTTAGATAAAATCTGATTAAGATGTCTAAAACATGTAGCCTATGGCTAAATCTGGGCTCCACAGGAAGCTACAAGAAAAGTTTTCTGGAGGGAGTTGGAAGTAGATCATTATACTGTATCCATTGCCAAATGATGATTCTGGATCCTGTCTAACAAGTCTCCAGATATTTCCTTCTCTGCAGCAGAATAAGTGAAAAGAGTAATGAGAAATACCATAGAGAAATAAATTAGATTCCATTTAATGGGCTTAGAGGCTAAGGTTAAAATTGAGGTCCCAAGCTCAAGTACTTATAGGGCCAGGCAGATAAGTGAGCAAAGTGAGCCAAAAATAAGCGAAATCCAAGCATACAAGCATATAGATAACTGGCAACTGCCTTGGTGTCAGGGAGACAATCAGGGGTGGTGGGGCTCAGAGCAAACCTGTGTACACATGCCCTGCTAAAGCATGTAGCCACTCAAAGGGCGTAGCCAGTCAAAGGGTGTAGCCACTCAAAGGGTGTAGCCACTCAACTCCATCAAGTGCTGCCATTCAACATTGCAGGCTCAATGAGCTCAAAATGGCCAATTTTTAAAGAGAAGCTGGAAAGGCAGATTTTAATTTTAAATATCATTTTTAAATGTTGGCAACTAATTTGTTTAAAAACAAAATAATTAACAGCACTGAAATATATATCTGAAGATGATTAAAAGGGGAAATGTTAGATTGTATATATGGTAACAGAATAAAATAAAATAAAATAAAAATCCATGGAACTACACTACACAAACAGTGAAGCCTAAGTTAAACCATGGGCTTTAACTAATAGTACAATTATAAAAATGTGCTATCAATTGTAACAAATGGTCCACACCAATTAAGTTGTTGATGAGGTGGTGTATGGGAGCACTGTATTTTATGCATGCTTGTTCTGTAAATCCACAACTTCTCTAAAAAAAGCAAAATAGAACAAAATCAACCAATGAACAAAAATAAACCAAGACATTGTCAAGGCCAAAGAAGACACATGTAAAAAAACACAATTTAGTCTGCAGGTTGCAGCCTCTAGGTTAGAGGCTAAAGTCTAACAACCAATGGGATTTGGAAAAAGAAAATTTAGAAGAAGTTTGTTGGAAGGACTGGAATGTATATCTGTATTAATTAATGAGTCCAGATGTACTCAGCTGAGCGTATAATCGATGTGGTAGCAGCTGGGATTTTAAGTGGAAGTTTATCTCTCTCAGTGAATAATAAATATCACACATATTTCCTTGATTAAGGTCTTCACATCTCTAATTCTATTTATGTCTCTAGTTTTCACAGATTTGATGGAGATTTATTCTCTTTATTTAGTTGTGGTTTGGGTTTGTTTTGACATTGGCATTGCCTAGAGAACCCCAATATATAAATAGATAAAAGCTGAGCTGCCATGGTTAAATCTGGGCATGTGGTTGAAGTTGGTGATGTGGTGATTGGAACCCTGTCTCCCTCTTGAGACTGTCCCTGAGACCTACAGCTCTAGAGTTCTAGTACTCATACCACAGTCATTGCCCTTGAAGCAGACTGTGTATGAACTTATACTTCCTTGAGAGGCTGCCCTTTGGAACAGCAACTATCACTAATGAAAAATTGATGAAAATTTTCTGCTGAGTTTGAAATTTAATTTTCTAAGTGCAATGGGAAGCTACTAGGGGACTTTAAGCAGAGAAGTGCCAGTATACACTTTCTGTTTTAAAAAGTTCACTTGGGCTGATGTATCAGTGATTATAGGAGGTCGGGAATAGAAGAAGACACCAGAGAAAAGACCATTGCAGAAGTCCAGGTGAGAGACAATGGTGGCTTGGATGAGTGGTAGTAGTGGACATGGACAGAAGTGGAGAGATTCAGGATATGTTTTGGAGATAGAGTTGATGGGACTTGCAGATGGATTGGATGTGGTTGGGGCCAGGGTGGTATATGTGTGACACAAATGGAGGAACCAAGAATAAGCCCTAGATGTTTGGCTTAAGCAACTTAACAGAGTTTTGGCCATGTTAGGTTTGAGATGCCCATTGCACATCCAAGTGGAGGGCCTGAGTAGGTAAATGGATATAAAACTCTACAGCTAAATAAGGGATAGTATCAGGCTTGAGATACTAACTAACATTAGTATCTAACTAAATGTTATATAAATGGTCCCATGGTCTAGACGGGATGATCTGAAGAATATTTAGATAAAGAAAAATGACCCAGGACAAAACTTTGGGGTACTCCAATATTTAAAGGTTGAGCTAAGACAGAGCCAGCAAAGAGACTGTGGCGTTGTGGCCAGAGATGTCGCTGACAACTCCAAATTCCTAACCATATGTTTTAGTTTCCTAGGCTGCTCCAGCAAATACCATGAAATGGGTTGGCTTGAACAATGGGAATTTGTTAGCTTACAGTTTGAGGCCAAGAAAATGTCCAAATCGTGGCATTATCAGGCAATGCTTTCTTCAATGAGACCTTAGACAGAAATGATGAATGTGTCATTGGAATCTGGAAGAAAGGCAATCTTCATTTTAAATTAGCAGAGAACTTGGCAAAATTGGGTTCTAATGACAATGGAAGGCAAAATTTGAGAGTGCTGAGCTTGGATATTTAGCTGAAGAGGTTTCCAAGCTAAATGTGGAAAGTGCAGCCTGGTTTCTCTTTGCAGTGTATAGTAAAATGTGAGAGGAAAGGAATAAACTGAAAACTGAACTCCTACTCACAAAAAGACCAGAATTGATGGCTTGAAAAATCCTGAGCTTCTGGAAATTGAGTCCCCTGAGAATAGGGCTCCATGCGAGGGCTTAACTGAACATGGACCCAGTTTGCCACTTCAGTGCAAGTTAGGACTGGAGGTGCAGTTACCCATGAAGGATCTGTGTAAAGTCCTCCTGTCTGATAGTTTGGCCCCCTGTGTACTTCATGCAAAACTGACAAGTTTTTTGTGAGATCTGTATGAATGCAACCACTGTCAGCCTGGACCAAAAGAGACAGAAAAGGGACAGATTGGAGGGAAAATCACTTCAAAGGCAGGACCATGGAAGCTGAGGTTTGGACCAAAGACACCCTCTCGGGCCAAAAGAGCAAGCCCACCCATGTGTGTGAGTATACCCCGGTCCTTGGAGGGGGCAGGTCCTCTGCCCCATTGTTCAGGACGAGTGCTGCCGCCCCAGGCTTTATAGAAGGTGGCCATATTCCCTGGGGATTGCAGAGAGTCTGGCTGTTACCCCAGCATTCTCAGAGGGTAGAATCTTCACTCCTGTGTTCAGGGAGAGCATAGTCACTGTGCAAGCACTTGGAAGGGATGGGGCTGCCACCCCATCAAGCCCAGAGAACAAAACATCATTCTATAGGTGACTCTCAGACCTTGACATCTAATGGAGAATAACCTGCAGGGTCTCAGAATTATTTGGGACCCATAACCTCTGTTTTCCTTCCAGTTTCTCCCTTCTGGAATGGAAATGTTTATCCCATGCCTGTCCCTCTTTTGAATACTGGAAGCTGATAACTTGTTCTCTAGGTTTCATAGGTCCACAGATGGAGAGGAGTTTTGCCCCAGGACAGACACACCTATAACCAATTTTGATGAGACTTTGTACTAGGCATTGTTACTGAAATGACTTAAGGCTTTGGGGATATTGTGATGGAATGAATGTATTTTGCATATAGAAAAACATTTTGGGGGGGGGGGCCCAGAGGGTGGAATATGGTGGTTTTGAGTGTATGCACCCTAGAAAGACATGTTCTTAACTGTAATCCATTCCTGTGGCTGTGGATCTATTGTAAGTAGGATCTTTTGATGAGGCTACTTCACTTAAGGTGTGACCCACCTCAATCAGGAAGGGTCTTAATCCTCTTAGTGGAGTCCTTTATAAACAGAAAGAATACAGAGAGAGAGAGAGAAAAGAAAAACAGAAGCCATGGAAGAAAGAAGCTGAAAGCAATGAAACCTGAAGAGAAGAGAGAGACCAGCAGACATTGCCATGTGCCTTGACATGTGACAGAGGAGCCAAGGATTTCTGGCAGCTGGTCTTCAGGAAGAAAGCATCATCTTGATGATATCTTGATTTGGACATTTTCTTGGCCTCAAACTGTAAATTAATAAATTCCCATTGTTTAAACCCAACTCTTTTCATGGTATCTGCTTTAAGCAGCCTAGGAAAATAAAACATCACTCTTTCTACTACCCACTGTGTTCCAGGTCCTCTTGCCATTTTTCAACTATGCCACGTTTGTCTTTTTCTTGAGGCCCTTCAACTAGTTTAAAAATATTCCCCCTGGACCACCCTCACTCGCCCTTCAAGAGACTGCTTCTTATCAGAGAAAAGCCTAAAAATGTCACCCTGCAAGTGTGGCCTTTCTCCACCATCCAAACTAAAGTACTCATGTATTCCCTTCTCTAGCCCGTGACCCCATGGGCTAGAGAGCACTTTTCTTTGAAATTTGTCATTGTTGTCTGTTTATTACTAGGATAGAAAGCTCCACGAGAACTGAGATTTGCCCATCTTGCTCACTGCTATATCCCCAACTAGACCAGCACCCGGCATATGCTAGACTCCCAAGTGTGCGAAAAATGAAAGAATGAATGAATTCAGTGAAGAGGAATCTTCTTACACTCTCCATCTTTCTAGAAGTTCTACACAAAAATTACAGACAATACTAAGTCTTTATTTGTCTACATATCAAAGGCAAGAAACTCAGAGTTGTTCATTAAGATGATAATTGTACTGCATTTTATGAAGAAAATGAAGAATTATTTTCTAGAACAAAAGCTAAACACAAATACAAATTCATACTGCTTTGGAAGGTTGGTTGTTTTAAATATTGTGTCTTATAGGAAAAAAAAAAAAAACAATTTACCTAGGGAAAAGCAAAACAAAAAAAGAAAACCTTTTAAAACAAAATCCTCTGAATGAAAGCAGACCTACTTTAGATAAAATAAAAACACATAGGACTTATTTAGTGGTTGTGGTGGTACATGGGTAGGTAGTTGCAAGATCTTTTACAGATTGAAACCCAATGTTCAGAAACAAAATCTTTGTCCTTCCAGTGTAGATGCTCAATCACTGCGAATTGTCTTAGAGCTGGGAAGAGAGCATATGAAAACACCTGATTCAGACTTTCATTTCATAGATGAGGACAGAGAAGAGCAATGACTGGTCTAACTTTCCAGTTTTGGAGAAGCCAAGCCTGAGCCAGAATGTAGAGCTCTTGAGCCACTCCCAATCCAGAGATGTCTCCATTTGGCCAGGCTATCTCCCCAGTTCTAAGCCTACTTATACAAACTTGCCAAAACACCTTTTCCTTCTTTCCAGCATTGGTAATCCTGGAGATTAAATTTCTCTTTAACAACACTTTCCTGAACCTAAATTATTAGCACACTAATTTTTCTTTTTTTACCATGCCATCCCCAATGGCTCCTCCAAAGTTATCTTTGCAGGCTCTTTTTCCTCTCCCTATCAAAATATCTCAGAACTTAGTGCCATTCTCTGTCTCCAATGTATCCCTACAGCTTTCATCTGATCCCATTGGCAACTACTCCCAAATTTATCTCCTGGCCTGATTGCTTCATTTAATTTAGACTTGAATATCCAATCCTCACTTAACATCTCCTCTTGGATGCTAAATGGGCACCTCAAACTTAATATGTCAAATACTGAATTTTTGTCTCTGTTCCACACAAACCCAAGTTAGCCTTAAGCCCACATTTCACATTTCAATAAGATGCAGCAATAATAGTTTAAGCAAAAAAACCTATAATTCAGACCTGATTACTCTCCCCTCTTCCCAAATAATTCATAAGCAGGTCCTATCACCCCATTTACTTTTTGTTTTCAAATGCAGGAGCATATAATGTTACTAATCAAAATCCTTGGCTTATAACACATCATCATTAGTCCAGGTATGACTTTATTATTAACTCATTTATGTCTCGCTCTCTTTTTTTTATTATAGATTTTGTGGCTTACAGACAATAATGCATAAAATACATTATGTCCATACACCATCCCACTGAAAACAACTTGCATTAGTTTGGAACACTTGTTACAATTGATGAAACCACATTTTTATAATTGTACTATTAATTAAAGTCCATGGTTTAATTTAGGTTCACTGTTTGTGTAGTTTGTTATTCCATGGATTTCTTTTTTAATTTTATTGCGATACCATATACCCAATATAACATTTTCACTTTTAGCAACTTTCAGATATTGATTTCAGTGCTGTTAATTTAATTCACAATGTTGTTCTACCAGCACCACTATCATTTCCATAATTCCAAATAAGAGAACTGCACATTTTAAGCTTTACATACCCATTCCCAATCCCCACCCGTTGCCCTGGTAACTTATATTCTATTCTGACTCTGTTAGTTTGCTTATTTTAATTGTTTCAAATCAGTGAGATCATACAATATTTGTCCTTTTATGTCTTATTTCACTCATCATGATGTCTTCAAGGCTCATCCATGTTGTCACATTTATCAGGACTTCATTTCTTTGTATGGCTGAATAATATTCCATTATATATATATATATATACACAACACATTTTATTTATCCATTCATTAGCTGATGGACACTTGAGTTGCTTCCATCTTTTGGCAATAATGAATAATGCTGCTATGAATATCAGTGTGCAAATATCTGTTCAAGCCCCTGCTTTCATTATTTTGGGTATATACCTAGTAGTGGGATTGCCAGGTCATATGGTAGTTCTATTCTTAGCTTTCTGGGGAACCACCAAACTCTCTTCCATACCAACGGCACCATTTTACATTGCCACCAGCAATGAATGAGTGTTCCTGTTTCTCTGCATCCTCTCCAGCACTTGTTATTTTCTGGGTTTTTTGTTTGTTTGTTTGCTGAGACACAGTTAAGGTCCCATAATTAATGAAAAAAATGAAGAGAAAAAAATGCTTAATCATATTTATATCTCACAAAACCAAACCCGATATTCTACCAACTTTGCTTTTGCTACGAAAACAATACATTGTTATTGTTAACTAAAGTCTGTAAATTACATAAATTATATTTTCCTATGTGTCACCATTTTCTTAACACCTTGTGGCAGAATAACATTAGTGTATTTATATTATTAACCGGAATCCTCATCTACTGCCAAAATCATTGATATACATTCCCTATAGTATCCTCCAGCTGTCCTCCAACTAACATTAATGGTAGCCATACTAGTGGGTGTGAAATGGTATCTCATTGTGGTTTTAATTTGCGTTTCCCTGAAGGCTAATGATGTGGAGCATATTTTCATGTACTTTCTGGCTATTTGTGTATTTTCTTTGGGGAGATGTCTGTTCAGTCTTTTGTCAGTTTTTTAAATGGGTTGTTTTTCTTTTTGTTGTTAAGTTGAAGGATTTCTTTATATATTCTACATATAATATATCTTTCTTTTACATTTTTCTTTATATAGAAATCCTTTATTGGATTTTGGTTTCCAAATATTTTCCCCCTTGTGTAGGTTGTCATTTTACTTTCATGATAAAGTGCTGTGAGGAACAAAATTTTTAATTTTGATGAGGTCCCATTTCTCTTTTTTTTTTTTTTCTTCTGTTGCTTATGCTTTGGGTGCAAAGTCTAAGAAACCATTGCTTACCACAAGGTCCTGAAGATGCTTCCCTACACTTTCTTCTATGAGTTTGATAGTTCTAGCTCTTATATGTAGGTCTTTGATGCATTTTGAGTTGATTTTTGCATATGGTGTGAGGTAGGGGTATTCCTTCTTTTTCTTGCAAATGGAGACCCAGTTTTCCCAGCACCATTTGTTGAAGAAACTATTCTTTCCCAATTGAGTGGTCTTTGCCACCTTGACAAAAACATTTGGCCATAAATATGAGGGTTGATTTCTAAGCTCTCAATTCTATTCCACTGGTCTAGATGTCTATCCTTATGACAGTACCATGCTGTTTTGATTACTGTGGCTTTGTAATAAGTTTTAAGATCAGGAAGTGTGAGTTCTCCAATTTCATTCTTCTTTTTCAAGATGGCTTTAGCTATTCAGGAAAACTTATCCTTCCATATTAAGTTAATGATTGGCTTTTCAATTTCTGCAAAGAAAGTTGTTGGAATTTTGATTGGGATTGCATTGAATCTATAAATGGCTTTGGGCAGGATTGACATCTTAATGATATTTAGTCTTCCAATTTATGATTATGAACTATAAGTCCATTTATTTATGTCTTCATTCATTTCTTTTAGCAATGTTTTGTAGCTTTCTGTGTACAAGTCCTTTACATCCTTGGTTAGATTCATTCCTAGATATTTGACTTTTTAGTTGCTATTGTGAAAGGATTTTTTTTTCTTTATTTCTTCTTCCAATTGTTCATTCCTTGTGTATAGAAACACCACTAATTTTGGAGTGTTGATCTTGTACCGTGCCACTTTGCTGAATTCATTTATTAGCTCTAGAAGCTTTGTTGTGGATTTTTCCAAATTTTCTCTATATAGGATCATCTAAGCTGCAAATAGGGAAAGTTTTACTTCTTCCTTTCCAATTTGGATGTCTTTTATTTCTCTTTCTTGCCTAATTGCTCTAGTAACAACTTCGAGTACATTGTTGAAAAACAGTGGTGACAGTGGGCATCCTTGTCTTGTTCCTAATCTTAGAGGGAAAGCTTTCAGTCTTAAACCATTAAGATGTTAGCTGTGGGTCTTTCATATATGCCCTTTATCAAGTTGAGGAACTTTCCTTCTATTCCTAGTGCTCTAAGTATTTTAACTAGAAAGGGTGCTGGATTTTGTCAAAAGACTTTTCTGCATTAATTGAGATTATCATGTGGATTTTTTCCTTCATTCTGTTACTGTGGTGTATTACATTAATTGATTTTCTTATTTGAACCAACCTTGTATACCAGGGATAGATCACACTTGAGCATAGTATATGATTCTTTTAATATGATGTTGGATTCTGTTTGCTAGTATTTTGTTGAGGATTTGTACGCCTATATTCATAAGAGATATTAGTCTGTAGTTTTCTTGTGATATCTTTATTGGGCTATGGTATGAGAATGAGGTTGGCCTCATAGAATGAGTTAGGGAGTGTTCCCTCCTCTTCAATTTTTCAGAATCATTTGAGCAGAATTGGAATTAAATCTTGGAAAGTTTGGTAGAATTCCCCTATGAAGCCATCTGGTCCTGGGCTTTTCTTTGTTGGGAGGTTTTTGATTACTGAGTCAATCTCTTTACTAGTAATTGGTTTGGTGAGGTCTTCTATTTCTTCTTGAGTCAATGTAGGTAGTTTGTGTGTCTAAGAATTTGTCCATTTCGGAAAGACATTCCGTGTTCATGGATTGGAAGAATAAATATCATGAAGATGTCAATCTTGCCCAAACTGATTTATAGATTCAATGCAATACCAATGAAAATCCCAACAGCTTACTTTACAGAATTAGAGAAGGCAATTACCAAATTCATCTGGAAGGGTAAGTGCACCCGAATAGCCAAAAGCAGTCTGAAAAAGAAGAACAATGTGGGAGGA
>JAQZBX010104446.1:0-10950 GCA_029593785.1 Cabassous unicinctus | reverse complement strand
ATAAGGGTTTTGTAGTACTAGAAATATCCAGTATAACTTAAATATTAAGGCACTGTACTGTACCTTATAATGTCAGAAAAATTCAATATAACACTTGTTCACGTGTCAGAAGGCAGGCAGAGCTACAGATTTAACATTAACCAGATTTAACTTCACCAAACAATGTATAATTATGTACTCCCTCATTCATTATTTATAATTACATCAGTCTTTATCTGTATCTTCACACCAGTCTTAACTGTACCTTTAAATCAGTCCCACCCTCCCATCCTTAATGCCCCAAGATTACCCAGGCGCCAAGTACCATGGGTGTTATAAGATTAACTGAGGATGAAGAAGGAAAAACTAATTTTCTGGACCCGTCTTAGAAATGTCACACAGATGAATAACATTTTTTGTTTCAATCTGTATAACTGGAGGCTGATTTGGAATTGTACATCTCTGGCCTCCAAACAGCAAAAAACACCACTTTCTTTCCTAACTTAGTTTGGTATGTTTGTCTATTCTGCCAAGTCAAGCCAATGGACCAAACTGAAGACTGCCCTGGCCTTTCTTCAGTTTGGTTAAATCAATCAAGACACTTCCTTATCAGAGAATACCAGAAAGCTATTTAAAAATGAATGTGTTTTTATTTATTGAATAAAATTAATTGACTAGAAAAATTTCCACAATGTAAAGATGAATGAAAGAAGCTGATTTTTAAACTGCATGTATAAGGTGGTAGATATATCTGGTAAGCAATATTTTACTGTTTTAAAGAAATGATATTGATAACTTTGTAATATTTGAATTTTTGTAAAATGGCAGAAAAACCTGGAAACTACAAAATGGCTTTGTCTTAAAGCAGTGGATGAAGACTGAATATAGAAATTTTAGGAGTAAAACATTAAGATTAAGTCAGTGCCTCCACATCATTATATAGTAGAGGCACTGGCAAGGGATATCCTGTGGAAGTTCCACTGGAAATTCACCTGTAGCCTTAGGAAATTTGGAGAGTCATGGTGGGACTTTTCAAAAATTTAACTTAGTTATGATCCAGATTTGGAGACTAAAAGACAGCATTAAAATAAAAGGTCATGAAGCAGGCTAATAAAATAGGGAATCAATAGGTGGTTCTGGAACCTGGCAAAAAGTCCACATGGATATCAATACCCCTAAGATGGCTGCTGAAAGACTCTCACATATTCTCCCATCCAGAACAAGATTTCCTCCAAAAGCGAGAAGCCCCGGATATTCTCCAGAGATGTATCATTGGGCCCTCCTGGAGGATTGATGGGTGGGGTAATCAATCAAAACAACAAACAACTGGAACTCCTTCCATATCATTAGCAAAGGGGCAGAATAATTAATGGTTTAAAAAGTAAGCACAATGGTCGCACCTTTCTTTCTCTTGCCTTTGGACCCCTGTTCTTGCCTTCTGCACCCTGCTCTTGCCATGCCCACCCCCCACATGGATCAACATGCAAGTAAAACCTGGGCACTTATAATCTATAATGGGAAGTTGTAGGCTATAAATCACTCCTCTTTATCACTCTTCAGCCCCTTCCTCTCTACCTGGGACCCATGATGTGTTATTTCTTCCAATTTCTCTTCCCTCCCTACCTTAATAAATTACTGGCCTAATCAACGTCGCATGCTCTTGAAATTCATTTCTTGTAGCATAATCAAGAACCTAGACAAAATCACATAACATATTTGGTGCTGTCACCCAGGATGTTATTGGTGAGTGAAACTATGGCCTATAGCCTGTTTAATGCCTTCTTTTTCTTATCCATTTTAAATGGGTTCACCTATGAGCCCCCACAGGATGTAATCTTGGGAAGGAAGAAGCTGGGGCATGGGAAATCTCTGCATCCATGCTGTACATCCAGGTTTGTGAGATCTGACCCCAGCCAGGAGGTCAGGGGCACAGGGCAGAGGTCCAAAGCAGGGCCCTGCCAAGACAGATGTACCCAGCCAAGTGCCTTGCACTGCAAAGCTGATTTTTCAAGCCCTTTTAGCAGCCGTCGGCTGGCCCTTGGGTCTGGCTGCTTTTGCCTTCTCCTGCCCTCTCTCCTCAGCAGTGGGGCAATCATTCGTTGGCAGGGCAATGACTCAGAGCTGGGGGCTTGCACCTACCTGTGGGTCCACGCCTTTGCAAGCCTGCCTTCCTATTGATCACACATGGCTACCTGGTCTGGGATGGGTTGGGAAGTCAGTCAGCAGGGCCAAAATGGATGCTGTGGGAGTCCCTCTCCCAGAGGGATCACAGGCCAGGGCTCCTTTCATAATTAACCTTTACCCACGTTTTACCTTCCTACTTCCTACTACTGAATATCTTATTCAAGGTTTGTGTTAAAATGCTTTGGAATGTTTTTAAAAACTGTAAAATGAAAGTGTGTTTGCTAGTGAGGAAGTTATTGCCTCAGGGCCCCAAGGCCTGTTAGCTAGAACAATTGATCTCTAATCACTTAATGGCCTTTTGATGGCTGTTCTAACTGGGAAACTACCAAACAGTAAAGTCCTAAGACTTTGCTTTTAAGACCTCTGTAAGAATAGGAAGAAGAAGTTTTTTTCTGCCCCTTCTCCAAGATGGAGCAATATTCAGCTTGGAAGGAATCTGATCTATTCGGTCTGTCTCCCATGTCCAGAATGGCCCTGGAAATGCCCAGCTGCAGGGTCTCTGTGATTCCCGGGGTGGCGGAACCAGAGAAGTAATTCTGAATGTCCCCCAAGACCTAGGAAGCCTTGGGTGCTTTGATTCAGAGAGCAACCAAACTTCCCCTGAGATTTATCACAGGAGCTTTAGTTTGGGTAATGGTGCAGTCATTCTCAGACCCTGGAATGTAGGGGTGCTGAGAACCAGAGCAGTAAACTCTGAACAGCCACCAAGAAATTCTTTGGACCCTTCTTTTCAGAGGGCAGCCAAATTTCCCCTGAGACCTCTCTCAGGTGCTTCAATTTGGGTAACTGCCCCAGTGTCTCCCGCCAATCCATCTTGGGCACTTTGGTCTGAACTTTGGTGTTTTCAGATATCTCCCAAGACCTAGGTTGGCCACAGGAACTCCCATCGGCAAGGCTCTGGATTAAATTCTCAGGATGCTGAGACCAGAGCATCAGCTCCAAATTATTTTGGTGGTAAACGTTTTAGTCAGACTTGGACTCTGAAACGCCAGATCAGTCGACTAAAAATCTCTTCTTCATTCTTCCTAGAATAATGGGCATAGTCCCCATTGGATTGTCTTAAATTTTGCCTACTACTGGTCCACATGGCCACAGTATTGCTGAACCTCTCTCTCTCTCTTGCCTTTGGACCCCTGTTTTTGCCTTCTGCACCCTGCTCTTGCTATGCCCCCCCCCCCGATGGATCAACATGTAAGTAAAACTGGGCATTTATAATCTATAATGGGAAATTGTAGTCTGTAAATTGGTCCTCTTTATCACTCTTCAGCCCTTTCCTCTCTACCTGGGACCCATGATCTGTTATTTCCTCCCATTTTTCTTCCCTCCATACCTTAATAAATTACTGGCCTAATCAGCATGGCATGCTCCTGAAATTCATTTCTTGTAGCATAGTCAAGAACCTAGACAAAATCCGGTGACAGTCATACTGAGAGTTATCTTTCCTCTTGAATCTAGTCATTATTGGTTAGAGATGCTGCTATTGGTCAGAAATTGACTAGAGGTAAATTCATACTTGTGAATGATTTTAGGAGAAGTCAGGTAAAATAAGAATGAAGGGAATGTTGTATTAATATATTTAATAATCACAACAACCCTATGAGGTAGGAACAATTATTTTTCCCATTTTCCAAAAGTGGTACAGAGGTACAGAGAGAATAGATATTTTCCAAACTCATGCAATCACTTATTAAATTCCTAGACTGGAGAGCTTTGGATATATCTATACCAGTGCTTCTCAAATTTAATTTGTGGCAAATGGAAAATTTTGGAATACTGACAGAAGTCACAAATGAGTTGTGCTGAGCTAAATCCAGCTTATAGATTTGTTTTGGTAGGCCAGCACCGTGTTTTCTGTTTGCTTATTTCATTTTCTTTTTTTAATAAGGCAGTGTTGGGGAAATAAAATTAAAAACAAAATGCTTTCCCACCCTAGAAAACAAAGGTAGAAGAGAAAGAAAAATAATTTTGTCACTGAATAAGCCTTAAAACCACAATCTGGTGTCACACAGGCAATCTCCTAAAGAGATTGCAAAAACAGAAAACCCAACTTTTTATATAACTAAATGGATACAATCTATTACCAAGTGTTCTCAAGTTACAATTTGGAGCCAAGCCCACTTGAAGTTATAGTCATCTCCTCCCAGGAAACTGTAAAAAAGTGTTCTATTTCCAATGATTACATTTCAAAGAAATGGTTCCTGCCCTTGAAGAAACATCTCTGAGTTGTGAAAATTGTAAGGGGCTTATTTAACCTTTAAAAAAAAAGATTTACATACATTTCAAAGGGACAGAGAAAGAACTTACTTGGTCATAAATAGCGAATGATTTATTCCCAGCTACATTTCTTTCCTTTCCCACTTTCATTTTAATTCCTCCAAACTCATGACTATCCTAGACCATTGGGGCAGTTGTTGACTAGAAGCAAGCAAAGAGACCCACATTTTAGTCCTATCTATGCCACGTACTATCTGGATTACTTTGGGTAAGTTGGATTCTATATTGGGCTTTCTGATTTGTCATTTGTAAAATGAAAGTAGAATAAGTATACTTCTTAACTAACATGGTTCTTATGAATAAGAGTTTGTAAACATCAAAACACTTAGAAATTTTTTTTAAATTGCACTTCTTCCTTTAAAAAGTGCATTTTTAAAATGTTCTTTATATGTAGAACCTTGATTTTAGTATAATGAGTACCTCTTGTTGAAAAACTACAATTCACCAAGCATTGTGCTGGATGTTTTGTACATGCTTTTCTATTTTGATCTTATCTGTAATCCTTTGAAATAGTAATAATATGCATTTTCCAACTGAAGAGACTAAAACTCTAAGAAAACTTAAATAATTTGCCAAAGGTCATCTCTCTGAGTAAAATGTCCATTTTTTTTTTGATGACACCAAACTTTCTACAGCTTAGCTCTCCCCTTCAAAATTCATATTGTACCCCCTGCCTATTAATTTGGAACCCTCTGAATGTACCTAGGGAGGATTACAAAATAATGACCTCAAAAAAACATTTTTGGATACTTATGTACACAATCTGAGGGTTAATAAACACTTAGAAGCCTGAAAATATTTTGTATAAAGAATTTATTGATTGAGTGCCGTATTTAGTAGAAGAATGATATTTAACTAGCAACAATTGCTATTTACAAATAGTGGTTTTCTCTCCAGTGTTATGCCTCTCAATCATTTTAGATTCTGGCAAAATAGGAAGCAATCACAGGAAATTAGGCTTTAAGGGTTTGAGAAAAAACTTTCAATTATGTTGGATGTTTTAAATATGCTGGAAACCTACATTTTGAGTGAAAAATGTAAACCACAGCAATTTAAATCCAGCCCCAACTTTTTTTCTGTGAATATCAGGGTCTTCATTTAGGTAGTCCTGTCTTCCATAATATAATGTTAAAATAGTTTTAGGCACTTAGTTGATAAACAAAACTGCCCAGCTTGTTTTGAAGTGAAAATGAAGCCTGAAATTGTAACTGACAGCTAAGAATTAAAAAAGTGATTATGATTACTAAACCACTATATAGATGCTTTTTTCTTCCTTTTCCAGTATATTATGTCTACCCAAAAGTTAGTACCTGAAATTACTGAAACTTGCTAGACTGACCTTACACTTGTTTATGGTTATTTCAAAACCATGCTCATTGTATATGCTTACCATTGTGATGGTAACCACTCCACCCTCCCTTGTTAGAATCAATAAAAAAAACCTGCTCCCCCTTGTTTGAGGAAGGCAGATTTGAGACACCTGTCTCCTGTCCTTCTGTGGGGTTAATAAATCTGCTTTCTCTCATGACCATACTGATGTGGACTCCATTACCTCTCCTCTGAACAAGAACACAGAGGGACCTCTGCAGAATTTCCTTCAAACAGATGGAAGTGGTGGATTTGGTAAAGGTTGAAACTGCATATTTAGAACATAATGACCACCAACACACCATATGACCCTATCTTTTTGTTTTGTTTTGTTTTTACTTTCAAATGATCTTGAGCTGACATGACAATGCAGGCTCAAAGTGTGCCTTCTTCTTTGAAGAGGTTATTTGCCATTCTTTTTGTGGGGCATCATTAGAATAGAACAGAGTGATCTAGTTAAAAGAACTGAAAATAGTTCCTCTTGGATTTTTCCCAATGTTAGAGATATTTGCAAGAAAAAATAATATTCATTTGTACTTACTAAGTAAGAATTGAGTTTCCAGTTTACTTGGCAGTGTTGTGATGATATAAGCATAAAATTACGTTTGTGTGCTGATAAAATATAATACCTATTTTATCTTCTAGTAAAACTTCTAGGGCTCTCAAGTCATTTTTGTTTGAAAGTAGTAACAAAGGACTAAATAATTATTTGATTTTACCCACTTCTCCACTGGCAGCCACTTACCATTTGATACAAACTAAATCTCTTTAATCTTTAAAAGACTGGAGAATATAATATCTTTGATCAGCCTGCTGGTCCTGTGTATTTGTTTGTGAAAAGTGGCCCCTCATTCAAAGTGAATCTAGGAAATTCCCAAACATTAGCTAATTCAGTTGCTTTTGGGCTGGATAGTCCTCTGAGGGGCTTGTGAAATTGGCAAGCATAGGGATGTTAGAAGCAGGCTCAGATGGCGTTTTCTGTCCTATGCATCACAAGCCATCTCTGCTATATCTCCCTCAGGCTTGAGGCTGGTATATAGTCATAGACAAGAATGAGCATGATCAGCAACAGTGATTTCAACTTGTTGAAAATAAGAAAATTAGTAGTGTATACAGGGGCCACAAGGACATTTATAGAAGCTGAAACTCCTTAGAGCTAAAGAGATATAACATGCTGAGTATAAAAAAAAAAAGTTGAATTGTGACCTCTGAAATATGAACGTTAAAAGGGCTGGTATTGCTTTTATTTTTTTTCTTTAAAAGATAATGATAGCTAAAAAAGAAGTATTGTCACAGGGATAATGGTCTCCTGTAGCTATGTAAATGTCAAGGGGAAATCAGGATATCTATTTCCTGAAAAAAACTGGATTGATCATTTGGTAAAGTCCAGTGACAAAGATCACTATTATGTCAAATGATGGATGTACACCAGCCATTTTGTCTGGTGTTTGAATAACAAACACCATATTATATGAATAACTACCTTTTTCTGCTACAGAGGAACGCAGTTATTACCTACTGCAGACTATCAATTAATTCTGGGGAAGAAAACAACAGAATCGGCTATTTTTTTGCTGTTCTCTTATCAGGGCATCTTACACACATTAATGCAAGATATGACTGCAAAATAGTAAGACCTGTGTTTAAATAAATATATAAGCATTGTTGCATTTCAGTGAATTTTGTCCTTCTCAAAGAAATCATCTTGGCTCTACACATGATAACTATGTTCCAAATTGTCCAGGACAAACCATCTAGATTCCTGTAATTTTATTATTCTCAGTAAAGGTGATTTATTGAAATTAAATATTACTTAATCTGAATAATTTTGTTAAATTTTCCACAAACCTTTATAAATTGGGAATAATCCTTGGTCATACAATGTTTTTGATTTGGGGTTCAATAAATAGGGTTACAGAAGCTGTTTTATTATTCTAACAATGTTTCTAACTATTTCTGGCAACTGCCACCAGAATCAGCTTATGAGTCACACAGGAAATCACTGTTATTACTTTATCTCACTGTGAGATAGGTTCTTATAGCTGAGCATAAAGCATCTCAGCATCTTTTTTTTTTTTTTTTTTTTTTTTTGCACAGTTTTCCTAAGCTGATTTCTTAGTGCTTCTCTATTAGACTGACATACTAAAATGTTGAAAAGAACACAGCTCCCATTGTAAGAAGTGTCATTACTGAAATACTGAAAATGTTTAATTCTGAGGACAGTATATTACAGCATACTACATTAAAGGCACTGAAAACTTTTATCCTAGGGATTTAAAATGACTTTGTCATATACATGTAACATCCCTATGGGTCAATCCATTAATCTATAGGTATTAATGAATGATTTATTTGTGCCTACTGCTGTAATAGGTACAGTGAGCTAGTTTGTAGAAAGGCATTGTCAGTTCCGTTTTTAATAAGAAAAAATAGATGAACTAAGAAGTTAAATCATCAGTCTGAGTTCACATAAGGACATACTGATAGTCCTAGTAAGGAAAGTAAACTTTCTTAATCCTAGTTCAGTGATCTTTTGTAAATAATTAAATCGGCCCCTCTCTCATTTTAAACACACACACACATACACACAGTCTTCACTCTACAACTTTTTTTATAATACTTAATATCATGACAGCTGATGGTTTTTATTTTGACCGTGCTGTATCTACTTAGGTTGGTTCAGAGTGGAATATGAGGATGTGGGATGTGGGATGTGGGGAGGGAAGATGAAATCATAGCATGATTTATTCTAGGTTCAACCTAATAAATTGAAACAGACAGTCAAACTTCAAAGAACCCTTTTGGGATTACCCACATGCAAGCATGAGAAGAGGTCTCTCTTACCAGAGTTGGGACAGGAGGATAGAAAATTATACACAGAGAGAACCTACCCAAAACCAGGAGAAAATATAGAAAACCAGACTCTAAGAATGTCATTTGGCATTTTGCTTTTCTCTAGCTAGCAGGCACTCTGACATCCCTCACACTAAGTCTCTGAATTGCTGACGGAGTGAAATACCACTTACGGGTCACTGAGGAGGAATACACAGAAGAGTGGGGGTAAAAGTTTCACTCTCATGATGTCAACTTAAAGAAAAGGCTGAAATAACCCTGAGGACAGGGATGGGTAGAATCACAAAAGTCCCTGTGCAAGATGTCACAAGTAATTTTTCATACGTCTTCTAATGTACACCAGTCCTTATTGTGGTCCTTGTGTTATAATGAAAATATTTATTTATTTGCAGTGAGTAATTATAATCAACTACATGAATTGACTGCTCCCTAAGTGCAGGAACCATGTTGCTTGTGCTAAATGCAGTCTATCAATTTTCACTCACAATAGTCTTTTTTCTGTTTTTCTTTCTTTATTATTATTATTAATTTTAAAGAAGCTTTAGATTACATAAATATTACATCAAAAATACAGCGGATTCCCATATACTCCACTTCCCTTTCCCACATTTTTCCCCATTAACAATTTTCATTAGTGTGGTACATTTGTTACAATTGATGAACACATTGAATTATAGCTACTAAATATCATCTATAGTTCACATTATGGTTTACACTTTGCACCACACAATTTTATAGGTTTTGACAAAATGTGTAATGGCCTGTATCCATCATTGCAATGTCATGCAGAACAATTCTAATGTCCCAAAAATGCCCCATGTTACACCTATTTTCCTCTCCCTCCCCTCAGATCCTCTAGTGACCACTGTCTTTATATATCAATGTTACATGTTCTTCCATTACTAGAATAATAATTGTTTCACCTTGTTGATTCTTACTGCTGCATCATATTCCATTGTGTGTATACACTACAATTTGTTTATCCATTCATCAGTTGATAGACACCAGGGTTGCTTCCAACTTTTGGCAATCATGAATAAAGCTGCTATGAACATCATTGTGCAGATGTCTGTTCATGTCTCTGTTCTTTTTCTTCCATAATTGCTCTACATAGAACTTCTAGCACAATATTGAATATCAGTGGGCAGAGTGGGCATCCTTGTCTTGTTCTTAATCTCCGTGGGAAAGCTTTCAATCTTTCACCATTAAGTAGAATGTTAACTGTGAGTTTTTCATATATTCACTTTATCATATTGATTAAGTTTCCTTCAATTCCTATCTTTTGGAATATTTTTTATCAAGAAATTATGTATTTTCTCAAAATACCTTTCCTGCATAAATTGAAATGATCATGTGATTTCTCTTCTTCAATTTATTAATGTGGTGTATTACAATGACTGATATTCTTATGTTGAACCACCCTTGCATACCTGGTATAGAGTCCAATTGATCATGGTGTATAATTTCTGTATGTGTTTTTGGATTCAGTTAGCAAGTATTTTTTTGAGGATTTTTGCATCCATATTCATTATAGAAATTGGTCTGTAATTTTCTTTTTTCATAATTCTTTATTTGGCTTTGGTATTAGGGTGATATTAGCATCATAGAATGCATTTGGTAGCATTCTTTCCTGTTCAATTTTTTTCAAGAATAGGATCAAGAATGGTATTAGATCTTCCTTAAATAATTGGTATAATTAACTTGTCCATCTCATCATGGACTTTTTATTTTCTTGTGGTATTTAATGACTGTTTCCATTTCTTTACTTGTGATTTTTTGTTGAGGTCTTCCATTTCCTCTAAAGGCCTGTGTGGTTTGTTCATGTGTTTCCAGAAATTTGTACATTTCATCTAGATTGTCTAGTTTGTTGGCATATACTTGTTCATAATATCCTCATATGATATCTTTTATTTCTGCTGGGTCAGTGGTAATGTCACCCTTCTCATTTCTGATTTTATATATTTTCATCATCTCTCCTTATTTCTTTGTTAATATATCTCAAGGCTTATCTATTTTGTTGATCTCTCAAAGAACCAATTTTTACTTCTGTTGATTTTATCTATTCTTTTAAAATCCATTTCATTTATTTCTGCTCTAATCTTTCTTATTTATTTCTTTCTGCTTGAATTGAGATTGATTGTTTTTTACTGATTTCTCTTGTAATTTCTTCTTTAACCCATTATTATTTAGTAGTATATTATTTAATATCCATATATTTATGGATTTTCACCTTTTCAGCATGTTATTAATTTCCAATTTAGTCCCAGTATGATCAAAGAAAGTGTTTTGTAT
>JAQZBX010104445.1:0-10954 GCA_029593785.1 Cabassous unicinctus | reverse complement strand
AAAGAAAGAAAAGAAAGAAAAGAAAGGATGTGGAGGTATAGTGACCCTTGTACATTGCTGGTGGAAATGCAAAAGGGTACAGATGCTTTAGAAAACATTTTGGTGATTCCCCAAATTAACTGTAGAACTATAATATTACCTGGTAACTCCACATTTAGGTAGGTGCCCAAAAGAATAAAAAGAAGGGACTCAAACAGATATTTGTACACTGATGTGCATAGGAGCATAACTTATAAGAGCCAAAATGTGGAAGCAGCCCAAGAATGTATCAACAGATAAATGGATAAACAAAATGTGGTATAAACATACAATGGAATATTATTCAGCCATAAAAAGAAATGAAGTTCTGATACATGCAGCAACATGGATGAACCTTGAAGATATCAGGTTGAGTGAAATAAGCCAGACACAAAAGGACAGATAGTTTATGAGCTCACTTACATGAAATAACTAAAATATTCAAATTAATATATAGATTACAGGTTACAAGAGGAGGGGAGGAAGAAGGAAAATAGGGAGCTAATGCTTAATTGATGCCAAGTTTCTATTTGGGGTGATGGAAAAATTTTGGTAATGGATGGTTATGATGGTAGCACAACATTATGAATGTAATTAATGTCACTGAATTGTATGCTTGACAGTGGTTAAAATGTAAAATTTTAGGCTAAATATATGTTTCTACAATAATAAAAAAAGGAAAAAGATTATGATATATCTGTTTCCACATAAGAATGTAGTGTAAATTTGAAGTAAATTTCTAGATATTTGTCCCTTGTAGCAGTTTGGCATTGTTCATGAATTCCAAAAATAGTCATTGGATTATGTTTGTGAACTGGTCTGTCAGAGGTATCATTTTTAATTGATTAAATTATGATAAGGACTTGGATTGAGCCATGTCAGTAGGGCATTGAGTCCACAACCCTTGGTGAGTGGGGACTCATAAAGAAAAGACATGGCAAAGGACAGAGTTGGGAGTTTTGAGCTGGAGCCCGGGAAGTGAACAGACAGGAGAAGAACACAGAGAAATAGAGACACTTCCTTAGACACGGCAGAAGCCCCAGGGAGAAAGACAGAGCCATTCCCCTGATAGTCTACAGCTGGTCTTGTGGAGAGAGCACAGCAGCTGGAAGAGAGAAACCCAAGAAGCCTGAACTCTTGGCAGATGTTGGCAGCCATCTTGCCCCAACACCTGGCAATAGACTTGGGTGAGGGAAGTAACATGCTCTATGGCCTGGTAACTGTAAGCTTCTACCCCAAATACCCTTTATAAAAGCCAACAGATTTCTGGTATTTTGCATCAGCACCCCTTTGGCTGACTAATACATCCCTGTACATACTTTTTTGAAAAAGTATCAAGAAAGCAGTTACATGTATGTATCAATTTTATATTCTTAAATACACAAATGTTATTTTCATTATACTTACATGAGGAGATATGTAGCAAAAAGCAACATTTGTAGCCTTTATACTCAGTTATTTTGAACACACCTTTTATTGTGGAGCTTTTGAAGAAAAAAGTAGTGTTGACCCAAATCAAATTCTCATTTCCAAAGAACTGTTTTATATTTGAGCCTAAGGTAATAAGAGTTTCTCACTTCCAAACGACTTACAGAAAAAAGTATGTAATTGGCAGGAAAAACTAAAATTTTTGTCCAAACTTTTCTGGGTTCCCCCATCTCTATTTAAAAGTCACTGAAGTGACAAGACTTCAAATGAGGAAAACCCCTCTTTTTGTAATTTATACTGGGTAAGAAAAGCCTAGAAGATTTCTTATGGCCTGTGGAGATACTCAAGGAGGCAGTCAGCTATACAGGAGTAAATTTCCTCCTTACATTTGTAAGACAGACAAATTCTTATGGGAATAACTTGGACTTTATGTGATATATGAAAATGCCATGCAAATTCTCTTCCTTTCCACACTTCCCATCTTTCTTAGAATCAGTCTGTTTCCAACCAGGTCATTTTCCTCTACATTTTCATAAACCTAAAAGGAGATCCAATCTCTTATCTGCTTTTGTGCTTATTTATAAATTTCTTATGTGCTTTTTTTATATATATAAGGAAAAGGAATATATCTTCAAAAATACAAAAGAGGGAGAAAAAGAGAAAGAAGACAGATTATAGAGAAAACTACAGATAGAATAAAAAATCTCTTCTGTGAAATAGTGGACCTATTTAAAAACCCACTTCTGTAGTTATTTAAAGACTATACCAGGAATTGAAATGGACAAACCTAGGTGACACAATAGAGTAGAAAACAAAATTAAAATAGGGTTATGCCTACTTTCTTTTGAGTCGCCCACCTTCTAACTCTCCTAAATATATATCACAAAATCATCAAGTATAGTCTTATCAGCAGACTCCATACATACAACTAAAACTCACAGTGGCCATCTTCAACTTCCCCAAGAACACTTGAGCTATTTCACATCGATTTCAGATTTTCAAACTTCTACCTCTTAGACCTAGATTTTTTTTACTTTTCTAGTAGAGGAACAAAGGAGCTATGAAGAACTCAAAAGCCAGAAACACATTTTCCTAATACTGCAACATCCATGGATCCCACAATCCCCAAGGTATGAAACCCAGACCAGCCTTGGAATAAGGCCTGAGTAAGGATGAATGAGAAGGACTTAGCAAGGTTGAGAACTGTTACTTCATCAAACTCTTTAGCTGTAGCACCAATCATTAGTACTTTGTCACATAGTTGGTATTTAACTCATATCTGTTTTATAGAATGAAGGGGTGAATAAATGAAAGCACAGAAGCAACATGCTAAAGCACATATTTGGAACCAGAAATATGCCATCTTGGAAACATATTTCTCTTGGATTGATGAAGATAAAATCTCAAAGTTGTTGACTTGCTTCAGCTGTAAGTCAGTCACATCTGGACTTCCTTTGTAAGCTGGTGAATCTCCTACAAGTCTTTATTAATTGTTTTATTTTTCTCTTTTCTGACTTCAAATTTCTCTCTTTACTAAACAATTTATTATATTTTCTGATCAAAAATCCCCTTTGAATTGTTATAGAGAAATTGAAGGTGCAGAAATTTGCAAGGGCACCACAGTGACTCAGCTGTTGAAAAGAATTCAAACTAGGCTCTCAGTATTCTGACATATAGCCCAAAGAGTATCATGATTATTTGACCACCACCAGGAAGCCTTCCAAGCGACCTTGTCCAAAATAGAGTCTTAATCATTTCTCAACCAGACAATACACAAACAAGTATATGTGCTTTCTGAAATCGAGCTGTATACTAGGAATAAGGGAAATGGGGTTCTTTCATTCTAACCTATGAAAGATTGCTTCCCTTTTTTGTGGATTTGTATGGAGGATGTTGTTTTGTTTGTTTGTCACTGAAGCTACCATTTATTGAAATTTGGTTTGGATCTTTTCAAATTAAAAACCTGGAAATTTAAGATAGCTCTGCTTGACACCACACAAAACAAAATATTTCTTCAACATAGAATTCACCACTCGATTTTTTTCTAGTTAGCTGCATGAATCAGATTGCAGTGAATTTTAATGAAGGTAATTATGTTAAGAAAGAATTTTATTCTGTAGATTAGGAGTCATAAAATAGTTGCTAAATATCCCATCTTCATACTCATTTCTTAACCAGGATTATGTAGAAACATTAAATAAGATTATGTTCAAGTGCCAAATACTTCACTAAAAAAGAGGAAAAATCATCTTTAATATATTTGTTTTAATGACCCTCAATATTTAGTACACTTAAGTTTTATTCTCTAATTACCTCTTCTAATATTATTAAATATATGTAGACCGACAATAAGCAAAATTTCCAAATAAGTATTATCCCATTTTAGAATGTAATACTATTTCTACTCTAATGTATGAAATACATTCTACTCCTATGTGTTAATTTTCACCTACAACTATGACATTTTATAAAAGTGGACATAGCAATTGATTATTAAGTATGTGAGTTTCATACAAAAAAATGGTCTGCATGCCTATCCTCAAAGTAGTTATGAACTACTGTAGAACAGAATCTTCATGAGGTTCAAGACAAACATAAATCTGACTGACACAGTCTGAAAGAAATACAGAGAAAGGAGAGGTTCTTATATCAGAAAAATAGTAAAGCTCAAGAAAGGCATTAAAGTTTAGCTTACCCACTGAAGAATGAGAAGATAGCAGCAGTTCTGGGTGTTTGGAAATAGGTTAGTTGAAATACGTCAGGCAAGAGATGTAGATGTGATACTTTTCTTTAATGTTATGATGAAAACTCTGTAAAGAAAATTAGTGTACAAAAGAGAACAGAAAGCTAAGGATTAACCTTGGAAAAATCCCCCAACAACTGGGATCTGAGAGGGAAAAGAGGTACTAGTAAAGAAAAGATTGAAGATCTTGTGGTGACAGAAGAGAATGGTAAGAGAATATCAAGGAGGGGTGTTTGACAGGATCACATGCTGCTGAATAGTTCAAGAGGTTGAGGATTTTAAAAGGTCATCGAATACAGAAGAAATTGTCACTGTACATTCAAGACAACAGATGATACAGTGATGAAAAACATGTCAAAAAATTTTTAATTTTATATTTTTATTATTTTTTATTATTTCAAATTTATTTTTAATTTCTTTGTAATTTATTTGTTATTGTTTAAACCATCATTATTATTTCATTTGCTTAAAATTGTATTTGGTTATTTTGTTGGCTTCATTTTTAGAGAAGTTTTGGATCACAGAAGGGTTACAACTGTGGCAGGGGAGGATCATTGGTGTGGGGTGTCAATGATGGGGGATGCATGGGAGGAGGTTCACCTGGGGCATACCTATAAGGCATATGAATGTGTTCAAGTGTTCATGGGGCATTGTCACAGTGGGTGGAGATTCACAGAATAACCCTAAGAATATCAAATTCCCATCCTGGAGAGTTCTGCCACATTCTCTAATGGGACAGCAAGAATCTCCTGAGTACAGTGGCAGTGACTAATGAAGGAGGATGAACCATTGATGGGCCCTTGATATTCATGATTGTACTTATGAACCTTTACTTTTGAAATTGAAACTAAGCCTAGTATTATAGGGTACCCAAAAGTTACATACTGAGAACTTCCTGGCTACTAACATGGGGCCTCTCTCCAAGCCAAACTCAGCATGTAAGTGTATTACCTTCCCCCCAGCATGGGACATGACTTCTGGGGATGAGCCTCCCTGGCACTAAGGGATTACTACCAAGCACCAACTAGCAATACAACTGGAAAAAGACTTTGACCAAAAAGGAAAAAGGTAAAGATAAATGAGTTTATATGGCTAAGAGACTTCAAAGTGAGTTGGGAGGTCTTTCCAGAGGTTACACTTATGCAAGTCTCAGCAGGATCTCATTTACTGCCAAAGTAAACATTGCCTCAAATAGCAGGGCTCCTGAGGGCTCTGGAGACATTCAGGCACTATAGGCAGGGCAGACAGCTCAGGAGTTTGGAGTCCTACCAGTGGGCCCTACTTGGGAATTTATGCTGCCCAGTGTTACAGAGTTGGACTCCTCATGGTTTCCCTACACATCGTTCTTCTGCCCCTTCTAACTTAACCTATAGTTAGCACTAGATTTGGTAGGTGTATGTTCAAGAGACTTTAATCTTTGGGCTCTCCATGTACTATTGGGCTCTGAATCTCAACAGAGTTGCAGCACCTACTCTCCAGTTCATTGGACTCACCCAGGACAGCTAACAAGGAGATGATCATGGACAATGACCATCCCAAGGAACAGAGAATGTATGCAATTGCAAGCAAGATAGCCTCATCCATCTACCCCATGGATATAAGCCCCCTCTCAGTTAGAGATGGAGTGAGCATCACCATCCCTGAATCCTCAGGATTGGGGAATGAACGATGGCCGAGAATAGACTTACTGTTACTCTACTATAGACTTATTGTGATTCTAGCAATGGAAGAACTCTTATCATTGTTGTGGAGGCAGTGGCCACTGGGGGTTCTGAGGTGAGGGAGGGGGAAAAATAGTTATAATTTGGGGGCATTTTTGTGACTTGGGAATTGTCCTGAATAACATTGCAATGACAGATACAGGCCATTATGTATCCTGTCATAACTTACAAAAATGTGTGGGAGAGAGTGCAAACTACAGTGTAAATTACAATCCACACTTATGGCAATGCTCTAAAATGTGTTCATCAATTGTAACAAATGTACCACACTAATGAAGCATGTTCTAAATGTGGGGAAAAGTGGAAGGGGTAAGGAGCAGGGAATATGGGAATCCTCTATATTTTTTATGTAACATTTACATAATCTAAGTATATTTTTTAAAAAAACAAAGTATATAAAAATAAAAAATAAAGAAAGAAAAAAGAAAGACAATGTCTAAAAATTTTTTTCTATTTCAAATTTTTAAACATTTTTGTATTTTGTTATTTTTTAAACTATTATTATTATTTCCTTTTCTTATTAATTTTATTTGGTTATTTTGTTGGCTTCATTTTTGGAGAGGTTTTGGATCACAGAAGGGTCACAACTGTAGCAGGGGAGAATTTCTGGTATGTGGTATCAGTGATGGGAGATGCATGGGAAGTGGTTCACCTGGAGTATACCTCTAAGGCATATGAATATGTTCAAGTGTTCAAGGGGTATTTTCTTGGTAGGTGGATATCCACACAATGACCAAAAGGATATTGAATTCCCATAATGAGGAGTTCTGGTACATTCTCTAATAAGACAGCAAGACTTCCCCAAGTACAAGACCAGTGTCTAGTGAAGGAGGACAGACCATTATGCCAGGTCCTTGATATTGATGATTGTACTTATGAACCTTTTCTTGTGAAATTGAAACTTAGCCTAGTATTGTATATTTCCTAAGAGTTACCTCCTGAAAGCCTCCTTGTTGCTCAAATGTGGCCTTTTTCTAAGCCAAACTCAGCATAAAAATGTATTACCTTCCCCCCGGCATCAGGAATGACTCCTGCGGATGAGCCTCCCTGGCACTGAGGGATTATTATCAAATGCCAACCAGCAATGCATCTGGAAAAAGACATTCATCAAAAGGGGGAAATGGTAAATACAAATGACTTTTTATGGCTAAGAGATTTCAAAATGAGTCAGGAGGTCAAACCAGAGGTTGTGTTTATGCACATCTCATTAGAATCTCAGTGACTGCCACAGTAAAAAATACCTCAAACAGCAGAGCTCCTGAGGGCTCTAGAGACATCCAGACACTATAAGCAGGGCAGACAACTAAGGAATTTGGTATCCTGTCAGTGGACCTTACTTTGGAACTTATGCTCCCCAGTGTATCAAAGTTAGATTCATTTACAGTTTCCCTACACATAGTTCTTCTGCCTCTTCTATTTGAACCTATAATTAGCACTATACTTGATAAATGTATGTCCCAGAGACTTAAATCTTTGGTCTGTCCATGTGCCAGTTGAGCCCTGAGTCTCAGCAGAGTTGCAACACCTACTCTCCAGTTCTTTGGATTCACCCAGGACAACTAACAAAGAGATGATGATGGACAATACCCATCCCAAGGAACAGAGAGTGTCTGAAACTGCAACCAAGATAGTTCTATCCATTTGCACCATGAGATTAAGCCCCCTCTCAATTAGAAACAGAGTAGGCATCACCATCCTAAAATCCTCAAGATTGGGGAATGACCAATAGACTAAAGTAGACTTATTATTATTCTACTATAGGCTTATTATTATTTTCTAGCAATGGAAGAGCTTGTATCATTGATATAAAGGCAGTTGTCACCAGAGGTTCTGAGGGGAGGGAGAGGGAAGGATAGGTGTTTTATGGAAGCATTTTCAGAAGATTGGAATTGTCCTGCAAACATTGCAATGACAGATACAAGCCATTATATATTTTGTCATAACCTACAAAATTGTGTGGATTAGAGTGTAAACTATAATGTAAACTACAGTCCATAGTTAGCAGCAATGCTGCAATATGTGTTCATCAATTGTAACAAATGTACCACACTAATGAAGGATGTTGTTAATGTGGGAAAGTGTGAGAGGGGGAGGGAGTATACCATATAGGAATACCCTATATATTTTATGTAACATTGATGTAATCTAAAGCTTCTTTAAAAATAAAAAATAAAAACATTTAATTTTAAAAAAAGAAGAAAGAAGAAAAGGCCATTGAGTTTCACTAGAAATACATCATTAATGCCCTTCCCAAAATCAGTTTCAGGAGGCTAAAAGTCAATTTCGAAATGTACAAACAAAACAGTATTGAAAAAATGAGGGTGACTATTGACTACTCATTGGGAGATTCAGGCAAGGAAAGGAAGGAAGTTAATTCAAAGTTCACTAAATAGGCACCAGAGTTCCCCAAAAAGCATTTATTTAAGTTAAGTGACTTCAGGCATGATTGACAGCAGGAAAGAGAAAGAGAAAGAAAGAAGGAAAGAAGAGAAAGAGAGACGCAAAGAAAAGAAAGAAAGAAAGAAAAGAAAGAAAAAGAAAGGAAAGAAAGAGAGAGAAAGAAAGAAAGAGAGAGAGAGAAAGAAAGAAAGAAAAAAGAAAGAAAGAAAAGAGGGAGGGAGGGAGGGAGGAGAATAAGGAGAGTAGTGTGTGGCAAAGTATGGGAGCAAGGTCTGAAAAGCCACAATCTGAGATGGGTCCTAAAGAAGGGAAGGAAGAATAGATTAGAATAGAGAAAAGAGTGGTTAACATTTATTGAACATTGGTTATGTGCAAAACATTGCTCTAAATATGCATTATCTCCTTAAATACTTACAAGAGCCTTACAAGGTAGGTTCCGACCTCACCTATATGGAAAATGGAACTAAAAAAAGGTAAAGTAACTTGCTCAAGGTCACCCAGAAAATATGAGGCAGTGTCCAAACCCAATCCTGTCTGACTTCAAGCTCAGCAACTGTAATTTTGTATTTCTGATTAATTGTCCAATGTCACAGAGGGCATCAGAGCACAGTTCCAAATTGGTTTGGCTGATAGGAGTTATGTTCTTAAAACTAACCTACAAACTCACATAATCCGGACCCCCAGAGCTTCTGATCTGAAATATTGGTTCTTCATCCAATGGCCACTGCATAGATTATGCTTAGAAAGGCTCTGAAAGGAAAAATGGGATAAATCCTTTTTCTTGCAGAAGACTCCCTCTAATGAGAAGTCCCTGGATTTCCTTGGGTAATATGCACAAAAAGACAAAGAAATTATATAAGGTTGATTTCAGTAATTTTACTTGAAGGAGCCAAAAGAAATCCTCTTCTACATGCCACCTCTTTTGTGGATCTTGGGGGGTGTATAAAACCTGAACTAACCACCCTCTCCCTAGCTATCCCTAACCACACACAGGCCTATCCCAGTGAAAAAGGATGAGGAAGAAACATTGTCATTAAACTGAAGAGGAAAGTTATGTCAATCAGTACCCTGTTGCAACAGTTAAAAGTTGCTTTTCAGTCCTGTTTCACTAGGCTTCTCTTTAGAATTTGAAGCTCTTCCCTGCTCCCCAACCCCTTCTGGAAGATTTCACCTCTCTTTATTTTATTGACTCTATGCTGCCCTGGCTTTCCTTTTCCCTATCTGACTGATTTAGTTTCCTCATTGCTAAAGCAAATACCATGCAATGGATTGGCATAAACAGTGGGAATTTATTGGCTCACAGTTTTGAGACTAGGAAAAGTCCAAATCAAGGCATCATCAAGGTGAGGCTTTCTTCCTGAAAACCGGCTTTCTGGGGCTTGGCTGCTAGTGATTCTCATTCTTTGCTCCTCAATCACATGGCAATGCACATGACGGCTTTTCCTGTTCTCTCCCCTCTCCGCCAGGTTCTATTTACTCTCAGCTTCCTGCTGTTCCCTCTGGCCTTCTTTCTCTCTGTGACCTTCCCTATAAGGTCTTCAGTAATAGGAGTAAGACCCATCCTGACTCAGCTGGGCCACACCTTAACTGAAGTGACCTCACCAGAAGACCTTATTTACAAGAATTCACACCCACAGGAATGTATTAATTTTAAGAATATGTTTTTCTGGGATACATAGCTCTAAATCACTACACTGGCTTTTCCTTCTCTTTCCTTTTCCAGGCTCCTTTTCCTCTACCCATCATGAAACGTTGGTATTTCCACTACTCATCTTCCCTTTCTTTACACTGTCCTGAAAGGATCTCATTCTCTCTCATGACTTCAACAATGAGTTCTGGGTGACCTGTACCAATACCCTATCATTTCCCCCACGGCCTGCTCCTCTTGTGTAGACACTCCTTTGCTGAAATGTTCCATCACCCAACTCAAAATTAGCAATTATCTTGAAGTTCTTTTTCTTCTTTATTCATCTCCTCTCCTCATTCAATCCAATTACCAATTCAGTAAATTTTATTCCCAAATATTTCTCAAATTTTTGCTTCTTCTTTATGCACATTTTCACAGTCTTAAATTCAAGACTCATTTCTTCTAGCATGGGTTACTTTTTTCCCTGCCTCCAGTATCTGGTATTGGTCACTTCAAATCTCCACACAAACTCTAAAGTGATATTTTTAAAATTCAAATATGATTATGATACCATATTCATGAAATCCTGAAAGTCTCCCTGTTGATCCATGAATAAATTCCAGTCCTATAAGGGTAGTAATATGTATGATTACCATATCCAGCTTGATTGATTAATAACAAGCTGACAAGTATGACTAGCATTTTAGCCACTTGAAGGTAAGAAATGTTCCTTGGAAGCAGTAGTGTATACTGTACCAGCTTTGGAATTAAATAAACTGGGATTCGAATCCTGGGACTTCTACTTAATAACTGGGGAGGAGCAGCAGGACAGGTGGGGAACAGGTTCACCTCTTTAAACTCTAGCTTCTATATCTATAAAATATACTCAATAATGCCTGCTTTACAGGGTTTGGAGTTTTTAGTGTTTTTGTTTTGTTTTTGAGGAAAGCAGACAGAATCAATGCAGCCTTCAAAATCCTCATATACTTTACTGATCCTAGAATGACTGAATGACTG